>CM032628.1:13316684-13599184 GCA_019097785.1 Fraxinus excelsior
AACTCATAAAAATTGACATGTGGCACAAACATTGGGAGAAGTATAAATACAAGAATGAAGGCAATTTTCGAGGTTCCACACATTGAAAAACATAGAACACGAGTTGGAGAAGTAGAGAGCAAAATCAACGGAGAAAATTAAGAAATCAACGGTTGGGAATCAAGATTTGGAATAAGAAGAGAACTTAGTGTAAGATTAATCAGTTTCTCCAAATATCAATTCAAAACTCGATAATGTATTCCAATATTGTTAATTGTTTTTCTTCATACACTATGAGTAGAAAATCTTTTCATTAGGGTAAACAACGTGATCTAATTGAGACCCTTTTATTTCTTTTATTCAAGATTCAAGTGTTTTTATCATATATATATGTTGATTTTATTTATGTAATTAATGCGTTGAATTATTTGATCACTAATTTAATGATTTTGTGAATCTTTTACAAATCGAGATGTAAGTTTTAGATTTAGACCACATATTAAAATTCAATAATTTAGTATAACGTATAGAGATACATATACTAATTATAACGCAATTAGATGAATTCTTGTAACTAATATTTCGTTTAATTAAGATTGATTCACATAGAAATATGTGATTGAATTAGTTAAATATGCTCACTGAAAATTCGAGATGAGTAAATTGTATACAATAGAAGAATTCAATTGAACAATACATTATGTTATGAATCGTGAATTAAGATTTAAAGGTGATCAACAGATAAAATTGTTATGCCTTAATATCTATTCCATATTTGAAACATCAATTCGATCTTTGTGTACAATTTTGATACTTTCAATTTGTTAGAAGTAATTAGATCAAAAATCTCAAAAATTCATTATTTATGTTTGTTTTCATCAAATTATAGTTAGAAATAGTAAATTTAGCATTAAAGTCTAATCCTCGTGGTAACGATAATTCGGACTTAAACAGGGGCGGACCTAGCACCTGGGCAGTCGTGGGACCTAGCACCTGGCCAGCCTCCGCGATTGCCCGTGCTAGGTCCGCCGGAATTTGCAGGTAGTTGCCACCGAGTTGCCGTCCGTCGGGTTTGGGAAGAAGAAGAAGAAGAAGAGCCGCTGGAAAAAAAATTCCCCCATTTTCCGATTTCGTCGTTTTTGGGCCATATTTTTTTTAAAAAAACCCAAAGCCCAATTAACCGATTTTTCTTGCAATTGAATCCATTAGTGAGCCAATTTAGACCATATTCCACAGACCACAACAAAACCAATTCAACCAAAATACCAAATCCAATTCGTAGAGAGGGAGAGACAAGTGACGAGTAAAGAGGGTGAAATCGAAATTCCTATGGGTTGTCAGCTGTGAGTTTTTGACTGCGGTCAGTTGAGGTTGGTCGGTGGACGCCTCGACGGACATACGATGCGGTGGATGAAGCTGCCGGCTGGTCGGCTGGAGCTTCGAAATCGAAGCTCGAATTTATTAGCTAAGCTGCTAAAAAATCTTGACTTGATAAATTTGAAATATATTTCTTATTTGTAATTGCTACTTGCTAAATGTTAGTACTTGTTAGATGTGAACTGGATTTTGCTATGAATTTATAAATTTTGGATTTTCTGGGGCACTGCGAGTTGCCCTGATAAATTTGAAATCTATTTCCTATTTGAAATTGCTACTTGCTAAATACTGGTGCTTGCGAGTTGTGAACTGGATATTGCTATGAATTTATGATTTTCTGGGTCACTACCTCTGCCTGTCTCCGGTCTACCTCACTCGTGCATTCTGTCTATTTATTTCTTTTTTGTTTTGTTTTGTGAATTTGTGATTTATGAATTATAATAATGAGAATTTACGTTATATTATTGTTTATGACTTATAATTTTGAAACGTGTAATGTGAATTGTGATTTGAGAGTTAGGGTTTTAGGAAATTAGGAATAAGTGAAAAATTAAACGATTTCGCTCTTACAATCGCTGATTGTCTACGTTGACCGGTCAATGTCCGCCCGGACCGAGTTTCAAGGTTGGGTCTGCCACTGGATTTAAAGGTCCATTATATTACTCGTTACAATATCATACGCCTGCGATATAAAAAACAAAGCAATTTTCAACACAAACGGGATGTCAAAGATGATTTCGATCACAAATGTACAAAAAAACATAAAAATTCATAAAAATAAGGGTAGATAGTGCATTATATATGTCATAATGTCAAAACAGGTGTGTAAATGTTCTCAAAAAGTCACTAGCCATCAGCTGAGCATACGAAACCTGCAAATTCATGTCGAGTCTAAAGTCCCATTAATTGTTTCACAAATTAAGGATATGGTGCATTAAAAGGTGAGGTTTATCTTAGCGGCTTAGCCTATTCTTTTACCATTTTTGGGTACTTAGCAGAAAGAGGTTGTCAAGTGGGGATGATGATAATGCATTATGGGCTGATCATATCACACTATTCTAAGGGACACCCCCACCCACCCCTCTGTAATGTCTTTCTGAGTTATCTGAAAATTAATCTGACTCCCTCATCTATACAATATATTCATAAACGCACGCATAGATCTCTCCAAAAAAACCTCTTTGCATTAATTACTAACACCCTTTCCACCTTCCCGCACAATCTCTTGTTTCTCTGCATATTTTTTTTGGAATACACGAGTGTACCCATAGTAGCAAAACCCATTTTTTTGGAGTATTGGGCCCTCTTTCAAGTGCGTCAGCTTGTACCGTCCCTGCTATCTCTCAATCCTCTTCCCTTTCATTTCTTTCGAATTCAGTGCTTGCCATTATATAGTACTTCCTACTTGCCCTAACAACCCACATTACATCCTAAAATCCCTTTTCTAAAACCAAAAACACCCAGTGAGTAAAGATGTTGGCAATAGAAGATGTTTTATGTGAACTTCAAAGAGATGACGTGAATGAGCTAGGGTTGCCACCAGGTTTCAGGTTCCACCCCACGGATGAGGAGCTTATTACTTTCTACCTGGCTTCAAAGGTCTTCAATGGAAGTTTCTGTAACCTGGGCATTCCTGAAGTTGACCTCAACAGATGTGAACCTTGGGAACTTCCAGGTATGTATATGCCTCATTCCAGCCCAACATCTTCTAGTATAAATGGTATCGTTTAAAAATAAACCATAATGTTTTCGTTTTTACAGAAGTTGCAAAAATGGGAGAAAGGGAGTGGTATTTCTTCAACTTGCGAGACAGGAAGTACCCAACTGGTTTAAGAACAAACAGAGCAACCGGTGCTGGATACTGGAAAGCAACAGGAAAAGATAGAGCGATACACAGTAGTACTTCAAGTACTGGTGCACTTCTTGGAATGAAGAAAACCCTAGTTTTCTACGGGGGTAGAGCCCCTCGGGGTCAGAAGACCAAGTGGGTCATGCATGAATACCGCCTTCTCACTGACTTTTCCTCTCACACGTGCAAAGTGAGTTGACTCGCACACTTGAATCTTACTACCCTACCCCTCCCCAACTCCTACAGTATCGTACATTCCAAAATGCTCAAATCGCCAAATCTTAGAAATAGATTGTTGTTGCGAAATGAGATGTTCAAAATTTGGGGAGGGTTGTTTGAATTAAAGGTTCTTGTATCTTGGACTGTCAATTGAAGTTTTTCTCCAATTGCCTACATGATGCAGTGTTTTCTTCTTTTAGGCTTGATTGATCATTTTTTCTTGATATTGATGGAAACGATTTCACTTGACTAATAATAATCCTCAAATGACAATAATTTTGTTTGTTTTGCAGGACGAATGGGTGATTTGCAGAATTTATCACAAGGTGGGGGAGAAGAAAAATAATCAATTAAATGAAACGCCAAGAACACAAGGTCCAATGCATGCTCTCCAAAACCAGAACCTTTTTCTGATTCAGAACCAAGAAAGCAACTTGAAATCCATAATAAACCCAGTGGTTTCCCACTGCAGTGACCTCTTTTCATCTGCAAATGTTAATTACCGACCCATATCTCTTCCACGCACTGAAAACGCCATCACTGCCACCAACAGAGGCGGAGAATTCAAGGAACTGATGAGCAATTCTGTTGCCAAACAATTCACAACAGAGGCTAGATTTGATCCCCATAGCATTAGCTGGACAGAAAAGATTCATGAAAGCACCGCCGTCGCCGTGTATCAGAATCCCTCGTTATTTGGAATGGATGGTGGTGGAATAGGGTTCACATCGGCGCCGGCTGCTAGTGATTACTGCCATTCAGTTGCTTTTAACAGAGCGGGATTTGAGATAGTCGTAGATCATCCTATTGAAGAGACTGCAGATTCTTGGCCTCTGGATCTTTAAATATATATCTTCTATTTAAACACGGAACAAATTTGGAGATTTTCTGCAGCTAAGGACTTGTTTTACTTAGAAAAATCAGTACAACTGCAATTATTTGTTTCCTGAAAATATATTTTGTCGCATCTTAAATCATTTGTTTACCTTTTTAGGGATGACTTTGTTCTATAAAAATGAACCAACCAAAGCACCAATTCACGACCATACACAAGAATACGACTGCTAGGAGAAGAATAATTAATAACGACCGTCCATTCACGAAGTTTCAACCTTACTAGTTATTGCAGTTTACATGATTTCTCTTTTGAGATATTACACCGGCATATTATAATCAAAACTATGTATCTTTTCATATAATCATGAAATCGAATAGAATTCGACTTTTACCGAAGACAGTGAGAAGTCAATTCTTCATATCAGACATTTCAATTCTTCAATCAAGACTTTTTTGCAATCGAAATAAATGTAAAAAGAATTTGACACTAGAAATGATGAAATGCAATTCATATGATTTGGAAGAGTTTGATTCTTTCACCATAACACAAATTTGTCCGTTATCAATGCTAACGGTTTTCCTACATTTGTCTTCCAAAATGCGACGACCATGGCCCTCAATAGGAGCATTCTAAATTATGTAGACCGAACTTGAAACGGAATCTTCTCTCTACCATAACCATAATTTTTTATGCAAGAAAAATCACATTTTATGAAGTGTTTTGATGTAACACCAATGAAATATATGATCTGGAATGATTTTAAAACAACAAGGGTGACCAATTTATAGAGAATGATGGGTTATGGCAGGAGAGACACAGTCAGGTTAGCGTTCGAGCAGCGGCCTTAGGTTCTAAATTCGATTTTTCCTACTATCTTTGGACAACAATTTTCATTCATTTGTAATTGATTTTGAGATTCCAAATATACTACAATCATCTATCCGACGAGTAGAACAAGTTAATCTATTTATTTTCATAATTTGACTATCTGATAAAGTTCAAATATTTGGTTGAAATTGACACAAAGTCACTTTTTTACTATTTCATGGTTTTATACTTGAACCAAATTTCATCTCATTTTAACCAAATTCCTACATTCTCTATTGTTTTTGAGCTTCTCCTTTAATTTTTATTTGGATTAGTATGGCTAAAAACTTTACTTAAACTAGTAAGTTATGGTGCTTGGACCATAAGCTATTATATAACATTTGTGGGCCCGCTTAACTAGGCGCGTCTAGACTTGGCTCTCGAAGAAAATACTGACGCCTTCCATTCAGGTAGGAAATAGACAATCAACTTTATGTTAAAGGTTCAACTATTGTTAAAACTTGAAAAAGGAAATAAGTTCAACAAAAAATCCATCATAGTCCAAACATCGCCTACAAACATAAATTCTCTGTCCACAAATAAAGCATTGAATTGATAAATTAGATTGGCAATAAAGCATTCAATTCGACTCATCAACACCTCTCTTCGTTCGACTTGTGCTCAAGGGTAAACTAGATTTTTTTACATTTATTGGAGGTACCTTTATGTGTGTTTCCAGTTCTATGAATACATACTATATAGTAGAGATGGTTTAAGTAAAAAGGGAAAATAATTGAGGAGAGTAATTAAGTCTCTGTTTGGTGTAGATTAAAATCAGATTTTAAGTAAAATTTGATAAAAAAAAATTGATGAAATGTGTAGTTAAAAAATTGTTAATCATATGAAACATGTAATTAAAATTAATTATTGTTTTTAACTTGAAATTTTAATTCAAATCAAAACAGGGTTAAAATTTTGTAATTTGATTGGCAGCTAAGCGGTGGTGGACTAGTGGGTGAGTTTGGACTTGAAAGGAGTTGATATGAGTTGATATGCTCATTATGATTTCAGATGGATTTGGGTCAGCCACTTTCATAAGTTGCTGTACATATTAATTAGTGATGCGAACCTTGGATCCCATCAATCAGAAACATTAATAAAATTTTCATTTATCAGATATTCATTTCTACTCAAACGTTGACCGTGTTATATATCTTACTTTCTGGAAAATTTAAGTGGCGTGAGTAACGAATATTATGATAAAAATCACGTTTGATGAGGGATTGGACTTGATTTAAAGGTTTATGGACATTTGCTCCAATGAAGATGTATACTACAATAAAAAAAGTATTTTGCAACATGTAAAAGACCATATTCATTGACTGCATATTGTTGAAAAAGATCTATATCAACATTCTAATAAGTGTATGTTATCTTTGATTAATGTTGGGTTTTGTGATGCAAATCCAGTCCAAATTGGGTTTAGGGCTTCGCATTTTGGAGTATTGGATTTGAAGATGACAAAACAGGGTTCAAGAAGAAAAAATGTGGATTGACAGCGCTGGACGGTCGTTCAACTCACGCTCGAGTGAGAGGAGTGAAATTAGAGCAGGAAAGCTGTCGCTCGACTTGAGCAACAGCCTGTCACCCACTTATCGCTCGAGCGAATACGAGCCGTGGATCTTTTTCCTTATTTTTCAATTTTTACACGATTTTGACCTAGTTTCCATATTTTAGGGTTTGGACGTGTCTTCTATAAATAGTAGATTCTTCATTCAATTTAGCAGAGCATAATATTGTAGAATTGTATTTTCTCTCCATTGGTTGTCATTAATAAAGTATTCTTTCATCTGCCTATCTACATCTTCTTGTTTGTTTTCTTTTAATTTTGTTATTGTTTGTGCAATCTATACTTCATATCGCGTTACATCACCTCCTCAAATTTCTAACAAGTGGTATCAGAGCTAAGGTTTAGCAGTTTCACATAGCAAGGATTTGATTTGTTTAAGGTTTTGTTATCGATGGCTACCATCAAGTATGATATTTCGTTGTTGGATCGCAGTACAAAATTTTCTTTGTGACAAGTGAAGATTAGAGCTATGTTGACGCATATGGATTTGGATGATGTTTTGTTGGGATTTGATAAGATGCCCACAACTTGGACAACAAATGAGAAGCAACGGAAGGATTGAAAGGGACTTTCGCAGATTCATCTTCATTTATCTAACAACACTCTTCAGGACGTCTTGAAAGAGAAGACAACAACTGCATTGTGGTTGAAACTGGAGCAATTGTGCATGACCAAAAGTCTGACCAGTAAATTGCATCTGAAGCATAGGCTTTATTCTCATCACATGATAGAAGGCATATCACTAAAAGATCATTTGACTGTGTGTAAGGAGATTGTCGCTGATCTGGAGACGTTAGAGGTAAAATATGATGAAGAGGACTTAGCCTTAATCCTGTTATGCTCGCTGCCTGGTTTGTTTTCATCATTTAGAGACACGATTCTTTACAGTCGTGACACACTTACCATTGAAAACGTTCTCAAATGAGAAGATTAAGCATCTGGTTGGAGTTGGTCCTAGGGATGATGAAGCTCTTGTGGTTTGTGGTGATTGGCGAAAAGGTAATTCGATGGTGGATTTCAACAATATGATATGCTTTTACTACAAGAAGAAATGACACATCAAGAGGGATTGTAAGAAGTTGCAGGGTAAGGGTAATTCAGCTGCAGATCATGGAAAGCAATCAAAGACTTTAGGTGAAACTGAAATCGCAGAAAACTTTGTAAGTAAGGGAGATCTTTTGACTATTTTTTACGTGGAATCCAAGCTTGACGAGGAGTGGATTTTGGATACAGCTTGTGCGTTTCATATAAGCCCTAATTGAGATTTGTTTAAATCATATGAAATGGTGATGCAATATGCCATTGTTATGGGAAACAACGAATCTTGTTGGGTACCTGATATTGGGAGAGTCGGATTAAAGTTGGTGGATGGAATAATCAGAACACTTGGCGAAGTTCGACACGTTCTGGACTTGAAGAATGACATCATCTCGCCGAGTACCCTGTATTCGAAAGGTTCTCTGGAGCAGGTGGAGTCTTGAAGGTCCATAAGGGTGTCCGTGCTGTATTGGATGGGCGGAGAAAATCCCAGTTATACATCCTGCAAGGTCAAGCAAAATCAGTGAAGAAACATCAGCATAAGTTTGGTACCGTAGTAGATATACAGTTTGGTACAATATCGTTGGGAGTTGATTCTGGGTCTATTTTGAAGAATACTACTCTGTCGAGTTTGAGAGATATTAGTAATTCCATTTTGCCACCATAGTCTGTGGTTCCATTGTATTCAACGGCTAGGGAGAGACCGATTGGAAATAGGTACGGGGATGCTGATCTGAATGTGCATGATTTTGGATTTGTTGAAGGTGACGAGTCTAGCCAGGGGCCTCCAGTTAAAGCATTTAGTGGAGATTCTGCTATTAGGCGTGCTTCGACTATGTTTGGTAAATTTTAATTCTTTGTGAATTTTGGAGACCCGGGGGTTTGGTTCATTTGTATCCGTGTTTAGATATGGTGGAAGAGGAATAATATTTTCGAGAGTTGGAGAGTTTTTGTTCAGGTTAAAGAGTTCGGTGTGATTCATTGCAGTCATACTTATTTTTCGGGTGGAGAAATTTTAGAGCTTCGTTCGTTGCACCGAAATTTGTGTCAAGGTGTATATACGAGTTAGCATAGCATACTTTACTAAAATCATACAATACTTGCCCGGCAAAACTCTTCTCAACTTTGTTTCAAACGTGTTCCACTTGACATGGTCCACCTCTCAGAACAGATTAGGGTACGTCACGTCCACAAACATCCTCCTCTTCGCCTCAACCGTGAAGGGAGATACGACGTATTGTAACGACAATATCGCCCCCTTGCCGGCATGTCAACAACACTCTTCTTATCCTTTGTCGCGACTAGCGTTCTCTCCTCCTCCATCATCGGGAGCACTACCTCTACTACCGACTCCACCTGCGCCGCCTCGGGTACTGCCTCCGCCACCGACTCCGCCTCGGGCACCTCCATCTCCACCCCGACTCCGCAAATCATACAATACTTACCCGGCAAAATTCTTCTCCACTTCGTCTCGAACCTTTCCACTTGGCATGGTCCATGCGTGATATATATACTAACGGCTTGTTAAACTAATTCGGCCCATCATGAAACTAGGAGCAGGCCTGGTCTCTACACATAAAAGTCACATTTTAATTGGCTGCTTCAAGGTCCAAAATACCGAAATCTTATTAGATCATTTTAAACGGGCATAACCAAAATTGATAAGCTACATGTTCGATTACAATCCTTACAGGAATAAGCAGGACCCAGGTACATGGCCACGATTATAATTGATAGCTGCAAGGTTGTAGTTTTAGATATTCGCTTCTCGACTCTTTCGGTGGTGGAGTTGCAGAGGCACCGGCGAGTGTGAAAGCGGTCGCATTGGCTCCTCATAGTTCTTGCAACATTTTCATAGCAGGGGATGATTCCCAGGCGCTTATCTGGGATCTTTCCTCCATGGGGCAGCTGGTCGAGGGCAGGCTAGTTCATATTCTGGCATACACTGCCGGTGCTGAAACTGAGCAGCTGTAGTGGTCTTCCTCCCAGCCTGACTGGGTCCCCATTGCATTCTCAAACAAGCTGTAGATTCTGAGGGTATGAGTAGATGATTCTATTTGACTGACCATCATCAGCCTCTACATTAGCTAGTTGCTGAGTGTAATCGATTATCCGAATTCAAAACTGTTTCTTTCAAATATATGCAAATTGTTGCATTCAAAGAGTTAACCTACATCTTATGAATATTTCCATTGTTCCGTTATCTTGTACGAAGTAGATAGTAATTACAGTTTTCTGTTATGGGGTGTTTGACACCCATTATAGTAGAAAAATGTGTTTATAAATAATGATTGATGGAAGAATGTGTGGTTAAAAAGTAAAGAGAATTTTTAGATTTATGTGTAATATTATTATATTGATAGAATATGTGGTTGAAATGAAGAAATAGAAAAAAATGAGAATGAGAAAAAGGGGTGCCAAACGGGGGCTTAATGACCATATATATATATATATATATATATATATATATATATATATATATATATATATATATATAATGTGTGTGTGTGTGTGTGTGTGTGTGTGTGTGTGTGTGTGTGTGTGTGTGTGTGGGCAATTCATCTTTACATAGATGTATGTTCTCAACCCCCGAGCAATTGATTTTCATGAATGTTCATTTATGATGCGAGGCAAATAATTTTTGTTGCCTATTTGCTAGAGCAAAATTACTAAAAGGGTAACTGGCTCGTATATTTGACATTTGTCTTGAGGATCGAACAATAGGTTAGATTGCATAAAACTTCTTGAAGCTCCCAGAGAACTTCAAAATCTTTAGTTTTGGCTTTCCCTTTTGAATTCCAATGAGATTATCAGAGCCAGTTAATGGTCTCTTGCTAAATATCAAATAAATTCTGTTAAAATAGAAAGGTGTAACCTTGTTGCAGTTTGCTGTCTATAATGCCACCAGTCAAGCCCTTTTCTTTGCCTGACAGCAAGATAATAAACAATTTTTGTCAGGATCATACCTCCAAGGCCAGTGGGTACCCATCATAGGCACTCAGATCATTTTAAATAACTTGAATTGTTTCTTTGTATGGAATTCTTGTTTCCGGTTCCCGCAAATCTAATCTGGCCTATATTGCTTGAGGCAGTGACTACCTATCAGTGATTATTTCAATCGTGGTGGTGTGAATTCATTTGTATTTGCTGTCAATGGAATTGTTCCTGTTTTCCTTTCTCAACTGCTTGCTTCTATTCAAGACTTTGTTCAATGAGTTCTGCTACTGTTTTACCACTTGCTTTTTGTTTTGTTTTTAATCAGTCTCTGGCAAAATTATCGTTTATGCTGTTATTGATTTATGAAAATGAAGGATTGAGCATGGACAATATGCTTCAACTAAACTGTTTAATACTTGAGCTGGTGAGAATAATTTGATTTGCAAATTGTTCCTTTATTCGATTAATCTGACTTACTGAAGTCTGTTGGAAGGGGAAAATGAACCGGGTTCAATTTCTTGTATATTTTGTTTTTGGTGATACATTTCTCATTTTATTCTTGTGTGTAGCATATGTCTTTTTGTTGTATTTTGTGACTCTCTATTTAAGCTAAAAACACCAATTCTTGCTTTCATATTCTCGTGATTCCCTTCGCGAGGTTACTATGTTTTTGTGGCCTATATTATTTGAATAGACTGTTAATTTTTCCATGAAATTTAAATTGAGTTCGAAGTTGTGGAGTTGTTGCTCTTGTTCGAACATCAAAGCATCTTTAGAAAAGTGTCAGGCATGGGACAATACATGTTCACAATTAGATGGTAAGTGCTTATACAAGTTAAAAACACGTTGATTGTAAACATGTAATACTGGTTAGAACTTTTGAGTAACTAGTCTATAAAAACATGTTATTTGATCCACCTTTTCTTGGTGCAGAGCTTGGTTAAGCATTCAGTCTAGACTACGGTTGCAAACCAGATCTTATGAGTATTTGTAACAAAAATAACTATATTTTTTCGGCCAATGTTTCTCGTTTCTTGTTGACGGGAAGTGGAGAATAGAATGCATTTTTTAATTTCGTTTTTCCTGTATCCTAGGCTTGTATCTTCGTTGTGAGCTATGTAACAAATGTGGTATTCGTTTAGAAAATGAAATAGACTTTGTATTAATGTTCTTGCATCTTTATGCCAAGATCGTTTTTGGATGTGCAGGCATCTTATAATCTTGTTATAAAGTTGAAGAAATTAGGCTGTGCACCCTATAAAAATAAGTATTTTGATTAATATCTTTTAAAATAATTAAACATTTTAATCAAGTAATAATTACGTCCTAATCTACATTGTTAACTAAAACTCCAACTCGCCTTAAGTAACCCAATAGAAACCCATTGCTCTCATCCCTAGGGCTCCATTCTCTGCTATTTGGAGCTGATTCGGCTCCGAGTAAGTGCAAGCCCTCGGGCTTATCGGCTTCCTCGATTCTCGCTCTCACTCTCAAGTCGACGAGGCCTTTGTACCCGATTCGTCATGAAGTTGTAACCGAGCTCGATACAGCTCGACTCTCACTGGTTCCCCATCATCACTGTATTCCTTGTCATCATGGTAGGTGGTGTTTTCGATTTCGATTTCAAGTACGTTGTTCACCTCTCTTGCTCACATATATTTTCTACTTTTTTGGGTAATATTTATTTGATGAAAAATAGTACAATCCATCGTGAAATCGTGAATTAGAGTACCAGTTAAGGTGTTTTGAATGAGAAACAAATTGAGTTTCGATTTTTCTTTTTCCTATTCTTGGTATAAATTCATAGTTTAACTTGAAAAATAAAATAGTTATGGACCTTGTGACTCTTCTACATTTGTTTCGAATCCTTAGGTGAAGACACTCATTGTTGCACTAATATTTATTTATATCTTGAGTGTAGAATTTGCATATTATGTCTATGGTTAAGATTCTTAAATTGCTGGCTTAATTTTTAAAGATTTAAATTTGATTTGAATTGGCAGAGGAGTTACTCAAACATAGAAATTGAATCACATGTTAACGTTGATACATATTCTCCTCCTTCAGATTTGGAGTGGCAGAGGAATTACTCAGATATAGAAATTGAATCGCGTGTTAACATTGATACATATTCTCTTCCTTCAGATTTGGTGTTGCAGATGGACAACTCAATTTCAGAAATTTAAGTGTATGCTAATGCTGTATGTCTGCAAAAATCGCTAGTTTCTTCTACAATTCGGACAATGTCTGTTGAGGAAGAAGACTCAAACTATATTAAACAGCTGGATGTGATAATTAATGTACCCACCATTAGTTGCTCTCTTGCCCAAAATACGCGTTTGACGTAGTGGATTCTGCCGTTTTAATTAAAAACGAGAACACTCAGCTGACCCGAATGACTGGAGATAAAGTTGAGGAAGAAAATGTGATAAAGCATTATAATAGTTACCACATGATACTGCTTGTGGGTGAAGGAGACTTCTCTCTCTCTGCTAGTTTGGTCGTGGCTTTTGGTTCTACGCCCAACATGATTGCAACTTCTATTGATTTTGTTGGTAAGAAATTTTCATAATTTGTTTTGTCTTTGTGAATTTTAGTGTGCTAGATTAGTTAAATCAATTCAATAAACATATTTTTGATTATCCCATTTGATTAAAGTTCGAAAAAAAAAACTTGAACTAATACCACGAAAAAGTGTAATGAGTTTTTATGTTAATAGGGATGTTGTATGTTTAATTGCAGCAGGATGAATTTGAGACTGAAATTGAAAAACCCGTAGAGGAAGTTATGTGGGTAGAGAGGAAGAGAGAGTTCATAATAGCATATGTACTATTGGATTTTCAACTCACAAATGGTTGATGAGGCAAAGATGGAAGATGTATGTGATGAACAAGCACAAAATAGAAATTTCATAGCTTACCTTTTTAAGTGTTGTTGCTTTTTTGAACTTTTACCACTTTTTTGAATTTTCTTGGTCGTACCCAAGATTAACGTTGACAACGACTATAGCACGCTGTCCATTGAAATATTCGAGGTGAGACAAACTCATTTGTGGTAACCGATACACCTTGACTTACCAAGACAATCGAAAAGCATTTGGTTGGACAAGTGGCTTCTATGTCTAATATAATGACTGTGGTGGTGGTGGAATGGTTGAATTTGTATAAAATGATATATTTTAAAGTTTTGATTGGTATTTGTCACTTTTTTGAATTTCTGTCACTTTTTTTTTTATGTTTGCACTTTTTTAATCTGTCAATGTTTGTCACTTTTTTAACGTTTGTTACTTTTTTTGAATTTTTCTCACTTTTTTCCTTATTGCATGTCACTTTTTTCCTGCCACTTTCTTAAAATCCGTATCACTTTTTTGAATGACAAACATCATTTTGAATAAAAGTTGTATATCATATTTTAATAAAAAGTAACACACCACTTTAAAAAAAGTGACACAATGTCACATTTTTTAGTGACAAACACAATGTCAATTTGGCGGGGGTCACTTTTTTGAATGTTGTCACTTTTTTTTAGTGTTTATTACTTTTTTTAGTCACTTTCTTGATTTCTATATCTTTTTTAGTAATAAACATCAATTTTTAATAAAAAAAAAGTGACACGTAACTTTAAAAGTGGCAGTTTATCACTTTTTCATTGTCACTTTTTTTTTTAACATAATCAACATGTGAATTGACTTGAATGTGGTGATTATTTTAAGAATATGATTACTAGTGCTACATACAATGGATGATGCTATTTTGGTATTTGTCCATTTTTTGAGTTTGTGTCACTTTAAAAAAAAAAAAAAGTAAAAAAGTGACATTTTTTATAAAAAAAAGTGACATTGTGTCACTTTGTCACTTTTTTTATTTTATACAATATTTTTTACTTCCTAAAAAATTTTCATATGATTTTTCAAAACATTCCTAATTTTAAGGATATTTTTGTAGGTGTATCGTTTGCATTTGAGTCCAAATGGACTGTGGCCTGGAATATTATGAAGATTCGAGATTCTTGCCCACTGAATTCGTAGATGAAGAATTCCGACATTGCTCTCGGTTCTTGTAGGGATCATTTTCAGATTTTTCACACAAGGTCTCTCAACTTATAATTTGTTCCACATTAGCTTGTTAAACTTCTATTTGTTTCGAAATAGCATGTATTTTATTATTTTATTTCAACATTTCTTTGTAGGGATGACAGCTTGTCGGGTTGGGTTTTAATTACTAGAGGAAATTACACCAAACCATGTCTTTTCTTTTACATTTTAAAATTTCAGGTTTTTAAGTTTTTTATTCAATTATCAGGTTTTTATAATTTTAATTAATAATGATATTATAAAATTAAATTAATCTATATATCCACCCTACTATCTACCCCACCATACTTATCTTAAATATAAAACCCATTTCAAACCCTATTCATTTCATTTCTCTATCACCGTCTCGCCGTCGCCTCACCCGCCGCCTTCACCGCCGGTCATCTCACCGCCCGCCGTGAACTGCAGCGTCACACACCTCTCCATTCGCTGCCGTGAATTGCAACTGCAGCGTCGCACAGCGACGCTGCTGCCGGTCAGCAACATCGCAGCCAGCGACGGCGCTGAACGGCAGTAGCGTCGCTACTGCCTACGACGCTGCTCGCAGCCGGGCCTGCTGGCAGCAAGGAACATCGCTCCAGATTCGGCGATGTTCAGCGTCGCTGCTCGCAGTCGCGTATGCCGGCAGCAAGCAGCGTCGCTTCAGATCTGGCTCGCAGCAGGCAACATCGCCCAGATCCGGCGATGTTCAGCGTCGCTTCAGATCCGGCGATGTGGTATTTCTCCGGCATGACTCAAGCCTGTCACGCCTTGCGGTTTCAGGCAGGTTTTGATTTAATGTTTAGGGCCAAAAATTAATTTAATGCTGAAGACATTGTTTTGTTATTATTATTGTGGTAGTTGTGGTGGTGTTGTGACGTTGATGGTGTTGTTCAGGCCGCGATGGTGGTAGTGTTATTGTTGGTGGGTGGTTTAGGGATTAGGGTCGGCGATGGATGGGGCTGTGACCAAGTGTTGTTGGTGTATTGGGACTGTGATCAAGCTATCGAACTGTAGTGGATTTTTTGTGTCTGTGACCTCGTTATTGAACTGTAGTGAGTTTTTTGGTGTATGTGACCTTGCTATTGAACTATGGCAGTCTGTGACCTAACTATTAAACTGTTGTGGGTTTCTTTTGGTGTCTGTGACCTATGAACTGTGACTTTAAAATTGATAATTTGTAACTGAAAAGGAATCTGTGACCTACATATTTGAAAATACTTGACTGATTAAAAAGCTGACCTATAAATTTTTTCATCTGTGACTTCAAAATAATCTGTGACCGAATAATTTGATAAGTTGTGACCGAAATTAAATTTTTAACTACTTAATAAGATATCTGTGACCTTGCAATCGGAGCAACGATCACCGGAAAATAGTTGCCGAAAAATAATCGTCGGAATTAACCGTCGCCGGAGTAGTGGTGGAGAACGGTCGCCGGCCGGAGTAGTGGTGGAGGACGGTCGCCAGCCGGAGTAGTGGTGGAGGACGGTCGCCGGAGGGGTGGGGTGGGTTAATCATATTATATTAAAGTTAAATATTTAATTTAATAGATTAATTGTAAAATATAATTAATTAATTAATGAAAAAACCTGATTTTTGCAAATTTAAATATTGGGGTCTGATTTTTGATTTCGTGAAAGTAAATGCCTGATCCATGCATTTTTCCCTGAAAAATAAGCACCCAACCATTTGAGCTACTAGTAATAATTGTAAATATTTATATATATTTAATTTAAAATCTTCCTTTAATCTTTTTTTTTTTTCTTTGGAGGATCCAGCATGGACGGCCGCCCCTACTTGAACTAGTTTGATGTTATATTACTGTGTTTTAATTCTATAACTATTGAACCATACAAGTTTTTTAAGTTGACAAGCTATGAATGGTCTACTATTATGTCATAATTTTCATTTCACATGAATGTGGATCTTTAATTTCAAACACGAGGCAAAGAAACATAGATGACAAATGTTCTCGACTCCGACCGACTTGTCCCGCACTGCTATCCCTCAAATAGTAAACATGGCAGGATAAAAAAACATATTCCTTGCTGAATTCTTTTATTTCATTATAATTTTTTTTATTTAAATTATATTTTAATATATAAATAAATAATTAAATTGAAACAGCGAATGAAGCTTTTCAACTAAAATCCCTGAGACAGGAATAGTAATTAGGGAAAAATGCATGGATCAGGCATTTACTTTCACGAAATCAAAAATCAGACCCCAATATTTAAATTTGCAAAAATTAGGTTTTTTCATTAATTAATTAATTATATTTTACAATTAATCTATTAAATTAAATATTTAACTTTAATATAATATGATTAACCCACCCCACCCCTCCGGCGACCGTTCTCCTCCACTACTCCGGTGACTACTCCGGCCGGCGACCGTTCTCCACCACTACTCCGGCGACGGTTAATTCCGACGATTATTTTCTGGCAACTATTTTCCGGTGACCGTTGCTCCGATTGCAAGGTCACAGATATCTTATTAAGTAATTAAAAATTTAATTTCGGTCACAACTTATCAAATTATTCGGTCACAGATTATTTTGAAGTCACAGATGAAAAAATTTATAGGTCAGCTTTTTCATCAGTCAAGTATTTTCAAATATGTAGGTCACAGATTCCTTTTCAGTTACAAATTATCAATTTTAAAGTCACAGTTCATAGGTCACAGACACCAAAAGAAACCCACAACAGTTTAATAGTTAGGTCACGGACTGCCATAGTTCAATAGCAAGGTCACATACACCAAAAAAACTCACTACAGTTTAATAACGAGGTCACAGACACAAAAAATCCACTACAGTTCGATAGCTTGATCACAGTCCCAATACACCAACAACACTTGGTCACAGGTCACGGAACGACTAGATAATTGGTCACAGCCCCATCCATCGCCGACCCTAATCCCTAAACCACCCACCAACAATAACACTACCACCATCGCGGCCTGAACAACACCATCAACGTCACAACACCACCACAACTACCACAATAATAATAACAAAACAATGTCTTCAGCATTAAATTAATTTTTGGCCCTAAACATTAAATCAAAACCTGCCTGAAACCGCAAGGCGTGACAGGCTTGAGTCATGCCGGAGAAATACCACATCGCCGGATCTGAAGCGACGCTGAACATCGCCGGATCTAGGCGATGTTGCCTGCTGCGAGCCAGATCTGAAGCGACGCTGCTTGCTGCCGGCATACGCGACTGCGAGCAGCGACGCTGAACATCGCCGAATCTGGAGCGATGTTCCTTGCTGCCAGCAGGCCCGGCTGCGAGCAGCGTCGTAGGCAGTAGCGACGCTACTGCCGTTCAGCGCCGTCGCTGGCTGCGATGTTGCTGACCGACAGCGACGCTGCAGTTGCAATTCACGGCAGTGAATGGGGAGGTGTGTGACGCTGCAGTTCACGGCGGGCGGTGAGATGACCGGCGGTGAAGGCGGCGGGTGAGGCGGCGGTGAGACGGTGATAAAGAAATGAAATGAATAGGGTTTGAAATGGGTTTTATATTTAAGATAAGTATGGTGGGGTAGATAGTAGGGTGGGTATATAGATTAATTTAATTTTATAATATCATTATTAATTAAAATTATAAAAACCTGATAATTGAATAAAAAACTTAAAAACCTGAAATTTTAAAATGTAAAAGAAAAGACATGGTTTGGTGTAATTTCCTCTATTTTTCACGCGTGACGATTGGGGTTTAAGTCCTCTAACTGTCATTCCCTTTTTTTTTTTTTTTATATATTTTGACAAGTAATAAATGAATAAAAAATGTACCAACCAATCAATAAAGTATTTTTAGCATGAATCTCACAAAATAAACAATGTGGCTCAAATGGTTGAGCATCCACTCTCCATGCTAGATGAAAGGGGTTTATTTTGTCTTCAAAAGATTGTGGGTTCGATTCTAATTATCTTGCTCCCCTTTTAATTTTTTTTAAACAAATTAAATTGAAAGCCTAAACAATTATATATTATTAATTTTCGATTCCGAAATATCCTTTTTAAAAATTTTATTGACTCAAAATATTATTAAATAATATATACTTTTAGTATTAGATTTTATCAATTTATTTTGTAAAATTCAATTTGGACAATTTAAGTACTTTTTTTTTTTCTTTTAAGAGTTGGAAAAACATTAAGTAAAAAATAGTTATAGTTTTAAAAATTATTGTTATAAAAAGTTTGCATAAACTTCATCTAAACTCGTGTTTTTCTTTTTCGTTTAATCATGTTTTAAGTATAAACCGTCTTGTCTCTTTTAAATTTGTAAAAACTTGAAACTATCATCCGTATATGATTGACAACTGTATTTTTTTTAATTATATCGGATTGTATTGAATTATATTTTCATATATATATGACTTTTACGTTTTAGTGAATTTATATTTTGATTTAAAAATTTTAAAAATTATTTAATTAAATATTAATAAACAATCTCCATGCTATGGTGGTCAATTGGCCTCCCTAGCTGACTGAATATCTTGGATCCGCCCCTAAGCTCAAGGTTATACATTGTGTCTAGAACGTGATATGGATAATTAGTATTTAGTCATTGGGATGTGTGAATGGTTAAACTGAACAAATAATATAAATTAGGCGAGCATTTTAATAAAATGAAGTTTGGGGACTAAAATGGAACAAACTCACAAGTCATATGACTTCTACTGAAAATTTCCCTTCTTATTAATGCAAAAACCCATTTCAGATTTTTCTCTCCTCAACAAAACCCACGACTGCAAGTTCCCGCCGCCGCGTCTCGCCGCTACTCGCCTCCTGTTCCACCGCTATCGTTTTCCTTGCGATTCTGGTATTTCCTCAATATTCTTTTAAATTAAACTAAGTAATTATATTGCTATTAAATTACCTACAAAATTGTATCTTTTCTTTTTCAATTTCTTTTTTGAAGGTTTTATCCATTACTAAAAAAAAAAAAATCATGAATAAATTATGCAGACCAAATATAGAACTATCCCGTTGTGTTACCAATTTATTTAATCCGCATTTAGGGTTGGCCAAGTTTAATGCTTGTATTTTGGGGACGAGTCTATTACCATTGTTCATTCAGAGGTATTTCTGTCTATTGTTTTCCTGTGCTGTGCTTCTTTATCCGAACTATGCTCGAGGGTGACATGAATCGAAACTCATAAAGTTATTACACTCGTTTGGATCGCATAAGAGATGATCTATACATGTCTAGATAGTAAATTGAACAAATTGAAATGAATAGTGAAACGCATAGGGTCGTAGATGTTTATAGTAATTTTGTTACGACTTAGAAACTATATTGCATATAAGACATGTTTATTTCTTAATCCTAAATATGTAGTGCTGAATAATAAAAATTCTAGTTTGAAATGGATTGCCTCATTGGGGTGCCTGATAATGCTTTATCTTGTCTAGTGAAGCTCGTTGCCCTACAAAAATTGTCTCTGTGGCTTGGCTCAGGCTTCTCTGAGTTGGCTCGAGTTTTTTTTTTTTCCTTAAAAATTCTAAATCCTAAATTTTAGTTGCCTGCTTTTTCAGGTGTTTTTGCAAGCAGGTATTGTAGTTGCCCGCAAAAAGTAGGTAGCACACGGGCTAACCACAGGCCCAAATGGCCTTAGCCCGTGTTACAGGTCGACTCAGGCTTGGGCTGTTGCCCAAAAATTGGGTTGGCTCAGGCTTTTCCAGGGCTTGCCACGGGCTGTCCAAGCCGACGAGCCAATTTGACACCCCTAATTGAATCCCATTGGACCCCTGTTTGTATTTTATTTTCTCAAACATTGTTTGCTATAGTAAACAACATCTACCACATATTCACTTAATAAAATATTCTATACACAAACCAATAAATTTACTTTACTTTTTAACCATACATTTTTCAAAAAATATTATTCAAAACTCTATCTCTTCTCCCAAAATAGGAGACAAATAGGCCTTAAGTTTCGCTTGGTGTACATCAAGTTTGACATAGATGACATTGTGTGAGTTTTCAACTTTTTACATATTGATTTTAACAACGTTCTTTTCAATCAATGATCAGATTTTCTACGCATATGGAGAGCCGTCCAAAATGTCAAGGAATGTACAAATAGAGCTTTTAGCTTTCACGTAGCGATTTTCTCCGTAGGATTTAACCGCTTTACCTAAAACGTAGACGAAAGAAGAGGGGGAAGTTGGCATTATTCAAATAAATATTGATTCGAACAAGCATATGGAGAGAGGCTACTCCTTTTATTTTAGTGGAAATTACATCCTACCCTACTTTTAAAGATCAATATTCTAAAATTAGGTTGAATGTTTCATTATTCAAAAGTCAGATATAAATTAAATGAATCTACATATTCACCCCCACCCCGCCCTGCCCCATTCATCTCAATTTTAATCCCAAGCCCTAATTTATTTCCTCATTTTTCTGTCCAATCTCACGGCACCGATAGCCTTCTCAGCCACTTCTCTTCAACATCGCACCGACGGTCACTCATCGCCGACGTTTACAGCTATCAACTTCGCGGCAGCGCGCGACTGCTGTGAACTCAGTAGAATGGCAACATCGATGTTGTTGTTGCAGCAACAACAATGTACACTTTGGGTGGTGGAGGTGACTTGACATGTGATGGTGGAGAGAAAACTGGTGGTGGAGGTGAGTAGATCGGTGGTATTTGTAGTTTTGGTGTCGGCTTTAGTGACGAAGATAGAACTGTCACAGCCTTAGGTGGTGGCATTAGCTTTGGTCGTGGTGGCGATCCCGGTTGGGTAGTGGAGGTAATGGGAGTTTGGCCGTGATTTGTAACCGTGGCGATCTGGCCGAGAATGAGGAGATCTGGCTACAATCTACAACAGTGACTATGATGGGCGTTTGGGGGGGAAACTGGCTTTAGACCATTGTGCGATATGCAGTGGTTGATGGCAATTAATATGCTATCAATGAAATAGATAATTTGTGAGTAATAAATAACGCGTAACTTGAAATTTGTTAACTTGTGACGAATAATTTGATAATTGGTGTCTAGTTAATTAGATATTTTGTGACTGTGAAATAAATTACAACTTGTAAAATTTGCAATTTGTGACCAATGAATAATATGTGACCTTTAAAATTTTTGATTTGTGATTGTGAAATAATTTGTGATCTATAATTTTTTTTTTTTATTTTGACCAATAAATAATTTGCACCAATTAATTCGATAATTTATGATCAAATTGTATAGAATTGTGACTTTAATATATTTAATTAATAAAATATATGCTTAATTAATTATTTTATAAATTAAATTAAAAAAAATCTGATTCTTAAAGTTTGAAACCTTGTTTCTTACGGAATTATTCCCAGCTAAGATTTTGTTGGATTTTAAAAGATTATAAATTCTAATGAATTGCATGAATTTAAATAAATTTTCACAAATTTCATAAGAATTCTCATTAAATAATGATGAAATTTTAAAAAAAAATTGGGTTATATATATTTTTAAACTTAAAATCCATCTAAATCTTTTAAAATCTTTTTATTAATGAAATCTTTATGAATTTACTATTTTTAAGAGATTTTATTGAATTTCATTAAAATCTCAATTGGGAACACCTAAATTTTAATGGATTTCATTAAAAATACATTAAAATCTCAATTGAGAACGCTTAAATTTAGAAGGATTTTTAAAATCCATCGCAGTCTCAGTTAAGGATACCGTCTAGTTTTGAAATATGTCATACTTAGCCCTTGTTTGAATTTGAAAAAAAAATTGATTTTGGAATAGTGTTTATACGTAATATTATTTTATTAAGAGAATGTGTGATTGATAAAAGGAGAGAAAAATGAATTAAAATTTAAAGTGCACTAAACATCGACTTAATCTTCCCTTTATTTATTGATATCGAAATTTGTGGGTGAAATCTATTTCAGTCCATCTAAAAATAATGTAATCCATCTAAAACAGTAAACAAGTTTGCCCGAATTATTAGACCCACAATTAACCATATGCAATAGGCAAAAAAATGCAAGAACAGTTGGAAATTCTAATTCTTCTACGCAGCCAAGGTATTAAAATTTCAAATCCTAACTTTATCGATTAATTGCAATTTATTATTTGGTTCTTTTGATCATTGTTTAGTTTGTATTCGGTACATATACAATGCAAACTGCAATTATTTTTAGACATTATTTTGAAGCTTTTCATTTTGATTTATTTGCTTTATCTGTTTATGCATTTGCCTTTTTATACGTTCTACAACATTAGTGGAATTGAGCAAATTTGTTTGCTTTTTAATGAATTCGAAAAGTTCAACCAGATTACAAGTGTGGTCACATTAAGTTGAGATCTTTATAGTTATTTATGATAGTTTACCATCATATATGCATGGATTTACACGCATATGTTACTGTTGGTAACTAAATAGTTGAAGAAATAACGGCTTGATCTTTAATAGTTTAAAGGGAGTTGGATTGAAGTAATGGAGGTGGATACAGAGCAAAAGAAGACAAGTGTGCCGGTGTTGCCATGGATGAGAAATCCAGTTGATAGTAGCTTCTACGAAGAATGTCCGCTTAATTTCCTCCCTTTTCTGGACCCCAGGTTATATTCCTAACGACGGTACTATTGCGATTTGCAGCTGGACAATGTATTTATTTCGTTTTCTGTATATTTTCTTGTTTGTTGTATTTAGTGGAAATTTCTGGCAGCATAGGAAGGGGGTTTGGATTAAATTATGGATGTATTAATACCATCACAACGTATTACACTGTGGTTAGATTATATGAATGATTTGTTGCTCATTCTTCTATGATCCGATTTCTCTTTCTTCCCCCTCTCACCCTCCTCACTTTCCTTATTTAATCGTATTCTTTTTCAGGTTAGAGGCTGCATTATGTAACATGGGTATCACTTCACTCTTTCCCATGCAAGTTGCAGCCTGGCAAGAGACAATTGGACCTGGTTCTTTTGAACGTGATATTTGTATAAATTCACCTACAGGAAGTGGAAAAACTCTTGCTTATGCTTTACCAATCGTGCAGACTTTGTCAACTCATGCAATAAAATGTCTCCGTGCTTTGGTGGTGTTGCCCACTCGTGACTTGGCTATGCAGGTTATATATTCATCTCTATAAATTCACTGCACATTTATGGCATGTTATTTCTATTATTGTTCTGGGATATAATCTATCATTAGATTGTTTTTCATATTATACTTCTGTCTGTAAGCTAATACTATTCTTTTTTATAGCAGACTTTCTCATTAAATATTGAAGAGCACTAAATCACACTAGCTTTGATGTTGTTCTTTTTAGGTCAAGGAAGTCTTTGCTTCCCTAGCTCCTGCAGTGGGCTTGTCTGTGGGTTTGGCTATTGGCCAGTCCTCAATTGCGGATGAAATTTCAGAGCTCATCAAGAAACCTACTCCAGAGGCTGGTATCTGTTTTGACTCTGAAGATTTCTCATTGGGCTTAAGAAGTTCAGTTGACATACTGGTAGCAACACCAGGAAGGCTGATGGACCATATTTTCAATACGAAGGGTTTTACGCTTGATCATCTTTGTTATCTTGTAAGCTAGAGATTGACTTTACTAGTTGAGCTATATTCTTCATATGCTCTTAAATTTTTGTTTCATTTATCTATAAACTCATATACTATTGAAGCCCTCTACCCGTTTTTTGATCAAATTTTTTTTAAAATCTCTTTTGCATTAACAACTTTAATTTGTCATCTCTCATTTCTGTTGCATGTATATATTATTGACTTCTAACATTGTGCTTCCAAGTATTTCGCAAAGCATTCCTAGTTCTTTTAACCTACTCTACTGTGTTGTCGTTGAAAGTATCATCTTCTGCTTGTCAATTATTTCTCTCTATCGTAGTCATTTTGGTGGATAGACCGACTTCTTTTGCCCGAATAAATTGGAAGCTATTTATAAGCGTAATTTGGCCAGTAGTTTGAACGGTGATAATGAAAACAAAAAAGCTATATTTGTTAAGGGCCAGTAGTTTGAACGGTGATAATGAAAACAAAAAAGCTATATTTGTTAAGGCACTTGAACATTTACATGTAGGTCTTCACTCTGCCTGTGTGTGCGCCCACTTGGGCAAAATGATGGTTAGCCTATATGACTGATGAGATAAATATTTAGGTGGTTGACGAAACAGATCGTTTACTTAGGGAGGCTTATCAATCATGGCTACCTACTGTTCTTCAATTGGCACGCGCTCATAATCAAAGTCTGTATCCGGATGCAAGCAACATTTTGTCTCCTACTTTTTGGTCCCTAAAGACAGTTAGGAGATTGTGAGTTCTTCTCTTGATTCTCCCTTTGTTAACAACATGTTGGTTTAATTTCATGAAAAGTCTAAACACTTAATATGTTTTGTATAATAAATTTATAATCATTGGACTATATTCTTATTGTTTTTTTTTGGTGGTGCATGTTACATTTTAATTGTATATAATAACTCTGTTTAGTCTAGTCTAGTCTAGTCTTACATCGTAATAAATGTAAGACAAATGGTAGGAGAAAATAGAGGTGTGCACTACATTGTAGGCATTAGAAGTCTGGATAAATATTTGTATCTTATTTGAATTTTGTCAGATGCATTCTCTTGCTTTTTGTTATTGCACTTGGTGTGATTTTTGGGGTTTCAATATGTTTAAAATTTCCTTATCTGTTCTTTCAAGGATTTTGAAGCATTTTCTAGTTGACACTAACCTTATTAGTTGGACCTATTTGGACTTGATGCAGTGGTGTGGAACGGGGGTATAAGGCTAAGCCTTACCCGAGGCTTATGAAGATGGTTCTATCAGCCACATTAACCCAAGATCCAAGCAAGCTTGCGCAGCTTGATCTTCACCATCCTTTGTTCTTGACTACTGGGCCAAAGCGTTACCAGCTCCCTGAACAATTAAAATCCCTCAAAGTGGTATGTATATCTAATTCTAGTGGCAAAACACAAGTCTTTCACATGTGCAACCATGCTCTTTCTTAAAGTATTCTATTACCACATGCTTTTACTTTATGCTTTTATTCATTTCAAATATGTATACTTGCTTCAAATATTGTGGTTATAGAATATGCTGAAAACAAGTACTTTTTTATTTCATTACAACTTTTATTGTTTTATTTTTGTTTTCCTTATCAAAAAGAAAAATAACTTCTGTTTTGTTTTATTTTTTAAGTTGAAAACAACTCGTGTGATTTGATATATATGAAATCCAGTACATTCTAAAATTCAAGAGGTGAACAACTGAAGAGATGCAAAAACTTGATTCTTAAATTTTTTGGACTTGTTCCATGTGTTTTGTTTCAAGAATGTTATTATTATCTTTGGCTACAATTCTGACTAGTCAAGTAGTAACATTTGTCTTGATGTTTAAGTTAATGAATTCCTTCAATTGAATGCAGATATGTGAACCAAAGCTTAAACCACTTTATCTACTTGTCCTATTGGAAACTTTGCAAGGGGAGAAGTGTATTGTTTTCACGTCATCTGTAGAGTCAACTCATAGGCTGTGCACCTTACTGAATTTCTTTGGTGATCGGCAAATCAAGATCAAAGAATACTCACGTCTTCAACGTCAGACCATAAGAAGGTAGTCAAAACCCACTTACATTGTTTATTAAAATAAATTATTTTTTGTTCATTCTTAATGTCTTCTATATATGGAACTCGAGAGGGAGATGGAGAGATAACGGTAGGTTGCCATGAGTTAAATTTGATTCATCTCAGTCTATCTCTTTCCCTCCGCACGCGTCCACACACATGCATATTTGCTTATGGTGGGTAAGTACAACTACAATCAGATGCTCTGAAACAAATAATATACCCGCCACCTCTACCGAGAGATGCTATAATGGGAATAAAAAGAAATTAGACTGATGTAGGGATGCACACTGACCATTATACTTGCTTTTAACTTCACATCTATTAAGTCCAGAGATAAATTGACTAAAAATAAGCAATATGTGCTGCATGTTCCATAACCTACATATTTGTGTTAGTGATATTGGTTCCAGTTGAGTCAGCTGGCCCCCTTCTAAATATTTGAGGCCATTGTACTATGGCTTTGGGTTTGGGTTTATATAGAAGTGAATATTGTACCTATATTATATCCTTGGAAATGATTCTTTTGGGGAGGGAACATGAACTAAGCTCAAGGGAATGCTTGTATATATTTACTGGAAAGTGGCTTTCTGATTTTTTCTATTCACATTAAATAACTATTCAAAATAGATGTTCATGTATCTTTTTCATCGTTAGTCAATGACAGTCGACTCTGATTTGTTCAAGTGATGATGTGCTATATTGCATGTCAAAAAATTTGAGTATAGTTATGTGCGTATGAAGTTGCATCCTTGGTAAATATATATTTTCTTGTCTGTTTTAGATAGAAAGTTAATGAATGAGATTTTTGAAACTTAAGATTTTTATTCTGCCCCACACTAGTATTTTGCTTTGCTTGTTATGGGAGATAAGAACGAGGATTTATTGTCAAGCAGTGAACTTGTGCAATTGAGTGATATATAGATATACAATAAGCATATACAGGTTTCCTAGGTGAAATGTCATAATTTTTTCTTAAGGGAAAACTAGTCACTAAAATCTAATCAGTTGCAAAGAGATTTCTGATTGCAATGTCCAGTTCTTGATCAATTCATGGTCGTTGGTTATACAGTCGTGCACGATTGGTTTCTAATTTGCCAAGAAATCTGTCTTGCAGCAAGACATTGAGGGCATTCCGAACCGGAGAAATACAAATTCTAGTTTCCTCTGATGCGATGACTCGCGGAATGGATGTTAAAGGGGTGAAAAATGTAATTAATTATGATATGCCCATATATATCAAAACATACATTCACCGGGCTGGTCGAACTGCGAGAGCTGGTCAAACTGGGCGTTGCTTCACATTGTTGCTCAAAGATGAGGTTTCTTTTTCTTTCATGCTTATGTTCTGGTTCTTTAGTTGCTTCTACTTTCCCATAATTTTCATCTTTTCTCTTTACTGATACTGAAATCTGTTTTTCTTATTGTTTGTGTTTTCCTACATGTTTTGTCACTGTGCATTTTGAAACAATATTGAATATCATTTGCATGTTTCTCTAATTAATATAAATCAAATAAATATATGCAAACAAAGATGGTTCTGAAATTTGATAATTTTTTCCTCATATATTGCTCGTAACTCTTGGAATTCATGTGCCTGAATTCATTTCAGGTTAACCGATTCAAAAAGCTTTTGCAGAAGGCTGATAATAACTCATGTCCTGTTTATTCTATCCCGTCTGAATCAATAGAGTCGCTTCGTTCTCTGTATACTATAGGTAATTCGTGCATTATTTTATCTACGGACTTTTGGAAGTTATATATGATTTAACTCATCCTGTTGATAATTCAAGTAATTCAAACTTGACGTATTCCAGAAAATATTACATTTTTCATGCAAAAAAAAAAAAAAAAAAGGAATTGTGTATACATATTGATAGTGTTCATGTGATGCATTTTCTCTTATTTTCTGATTCCTATATCATTCTTTTGAACCAGCTTTGGAGAAATTGAAAGAGAGTATTGAATCAGAAAAGCATAGAAAACACAAGGTTAGCACGAAACATTCTACTATGATAAAAAAAAAAGGAAAATTTTGCTTGAAGGAACGAGTGTCATTTTCTTGGAATGATGTCTTGGGACCAAATCTCTCCATCTGTTGAACAATCATCCACAATCCACCCCTCCAGGCGGACTCCAATTTCATTAGCGCCCTACTCCACGTTGACCTAACCTTCGAAACAAATATATGAACAAATGGCAGATCACGAGCCACTGAAATAATCCAGTGCTTTACCCTGCAATTTTCTTTACCACCAAAAAAGTGATGCCGTATACATGCCAGTGCTATTAAAATGGCAATCCTGTCACTTCTCGTCCTTTAGCCCAAGTGTTTATCTGCTAACTAAATTTTGGTGCCAAAAGGACCAATAATCATGTGGTACTATAAAAAATTGGCAGCCAATGTGAAGCTACTATAAATGGCACGTGTCATGCATGTGGTCACTCTTTCCTTTGTTAAATTGGAAAGAAAAATGGTTGGTGAAAATTGCTACGTCTTAAACTATTTGTGGATGTTCGGTGGTATTTTGTTGTTTCCAGTGGGTAAGTCCCAAAATACAGAATTATGTTGTTAATGTGTCAAAAGCTCATGTGAAGTTGCCAAGAAATAAGACGATGGTCAGGTTGTGGCGAAATTGTAGAAATGAGTTGGCTACTTGCTCTTTATGCATTTCTCAGTGTGTGCATGTGGATGGGTTTATGAGTTTGAGTCCATTTGAAGTAACAACCATTGTATGAGATAACTATATCGTCTGCCTCTGTTGGAAATACACTCAATGTGTGAGTGCTGATGTATCTAATGCTAGCTATTTGATTATAGAAGTTTGATTGTCTCCTTTGATTTCATCAGTTCGTAAGTGTTTTGGCTAATCCATTCTAGTAACATACTTTTGCGATTACTCCCTGTATGGTGAATAAACTATTGCTGGTCCCTTGTGAATTTGATCCTTGAAGTGCAGACTCCTAAGTGGAGATTTAGTCAACTATCAAATTTTCACAACCACTTAACACTTGATATTTTACCTTTGTTGGTTTGATTGAATAAAAACTAAAAATTACATGGACATAAAATGGTTAAATATTTTACATAATAAGGGTTGCTGTTAACTAAAAATTACATAGACATAAAATGGTTAAATATTTTACATAATGTAGGCCACTATTGTGAAGTTGGCCTTGTTATATAGAGATTTAGTTACATAATAGAACTACTATGTAGTAAGTTACATCTATTGCTAATTATATATGCAAATGCAACAGTCTCAATATTGTGTATCTCAAAGCATCCTTCTCTTTTATTTATTTGCTTTTCCTTTCGTACTAATTTTAAGCATTCAATTTTGCTTCAGTGTAGAATTTTCTATTTTAAGTATTCATTTGTGTTTTGAGTGTGACATTTTCTCTATAGGCAATGATAACCCATTAACAGTCTACCTTTATATCTAGGATGAAAGTATCCTCGTGTGCTGTGATCTTTGATTTCTATCTTGATGTTGTATATATTGATAGTTGATCCTTTTCAAAAATTGTGCAGCCATTTAGAGACAAAAAAACTCAAGGAAAGAAATGACGAAACCCCCTAAACGCCTGAAAAAGTTCCGCTAGGGATTAATGTCAATGTCAGGTTCGAATCCTAACCTGTTCTTCTATTTATGTTGTGTGTCCCCATATTCTTGGTTTTGTTCCAGAAAATTATTCGCAGGTCAACATTCTTTCAATTTTCTAAAATTCAATCTCTGTGTCAGATTGTTTATGCATCCGAGGTTATAATTCCTAACTCTGCTCTATACTTGGTCTGTAGCAGGGTGTTGATTTTTTTGACATCTTACATGAGTTCGTTTTGCAAGTTGTGGTGCTGTTTGTACCCAATACGAAGTCTAATTTCAACCAATGGTTGTGTATCTTATTAGTAGACAAGACTAAATTCGGGGCTTAATTGTTAAATTTAGATATCCTTTTCAAATTCTTGTCCCTTAATGAGTTGTTATGTTACTTGGGGAAATTCGTAGGTGATGGCTTGTGTTGTGCCGTCTAGATATTAAGTTCGAAAGTGATTGCTCTGTATATATACACATCATTATTTTGTATCCGAATTTGAGTGAAAATTTTGGAAAATAATTGTTGGAATAAATAATTCGTCGCGAAAAGGTGTGTAATGGGATAGAAAATTGTCGATATTTCTTCAAGTGTGCTACTAAAAACAAACTTACTCTAGGCTTATAGTTCTATTAGGATATTTGGTATATTATGATAGAGAGACAGATGCTATAGCTTGAGTAGAATATAAGAAACGTGAACTATGAGGAGAGAGATTGGATAAAGAAAAGAAGATAAATACATGGGCCGTTCCATCCCGTAGGAACTACGAGATCTGTCCAATTAGCAAACTAAAAGTGGAACTTTATATTTTCCATTTCTAAAAAAAATAAGTAAAAAAAAAAAAAAGCCATTGAAAAATTGAAATCTTTTGGTGGCAAACATGAAGGGGTCCATTTCCCATGGTGATTTGTGCAGAATAGCATTTGTATTAGAAGGCAAAGGCGATCCCCATTATTGGTCGTTCTAAAAGGAACACCAAATGGTGTATTTTTGATCGTTGCATACACAGAATCAGTGATTGTTTTCTCACAAGAATAATCTGGATTTTTGGAATATTTATCAACATATGTTGGTAATTTATTATTTCATTTCAATTTTTTTTAATATATATATCTTCTACTTCCTCTTTAACCGGAATAAATTCTGGTCCAAAAATCCCAAAACCAGTTTATCAAAACGAAAACTTTGAAAAAGAAGAAAAGGATGAAGATACGGAATTCCCAACTTTACCTACTTTTTCAGATATGGTTCCGCCTTCTCAAACAGAGAGACTTGATTAGCAATGTAATGTTATTTCTTCAAAATTTGTAGAAGAACTGAATTCAAAACTGATCAAACTCCTGAAGTCAAAAAATTCAGACATTTAATCAAAAAATCTTTTTCAAAAGAAGAAATTGAATCTTTTTGAAAAGAATATTTTGAATCTCATCAAAATAGTAGTTTTTTCGAATGGACTTATTTCAAAGTATTTCAGAATTTTTCAAAGAAATCTAAATCTATTTTAAGTACTTCCTCTTCAAAGAAAACTTGGAAGACTCCATCTGGAGAAACTTTTCAATCTAGTTTTCCTCCATTTCAAGAAATTGTTTTTCTTCATGGAAATACTGAAGTCATTGCTTCTCCTATAAAGCAATTGACTGTTGAAAGACTTGAAAATTCTAATTCAAAAACCATTGATATCAAAAATCTTCAATCTCAGAACAATTTTACTAATATTGTTGTTCATTCTATGTGTTCTCAACTTAGCAGAATTGAAGCAAATTCTGAACCTGAAACTTCAAGGTCCGACAAAGGAAAGAAGAAGCAAAGTCAAGAAAGACTTTCAAGACCTTCTTTTTGTCATTTCCATGAAGTTGATCTTCCAAAAAAACATTACTACCAAAGATGATGTTCTCAAAGAACTTGCATCTCAATTTGCAAAATTATCTACTTCAAAAGGAATCAACACTATTGATGAAATTGAATATCAATTTCTCGATGAAGCTGATTTACAAGTCAATAAACTCCATGGAAGAAAATTTCATACTTCAAATTTACCTGCTTATTATCCTAGACATACTCCTCCTGATTTACTTTTCGAAGAAAAAATTCAATTTTGATGAAAATTCTATTGTTGAATGGTCAATAGATGGACTTTCCGAATAACAACTTATTCAAGAATGTGAAAGAATGGGTATTTGTTGGAATGCTTATACATGCAAGGGCATAGATAAACATTCAGCTACAAATAACATTATTTTTGGATTTTCTGGTCAATTAAAAAGTTGGTGGTTCAACTATCTTTGTAGAGAAGATAGGAATGAGATTGCACGGGCTGTTAAAGATGATGGATCTAATGACAGTATTGCATCTCTAGTTTTTTCCATTATCAAACATTTTGTGGGAATCCCAATTGATATTCAAGAAAGATATTCTCAAAGTCTTATGAATCTCAATTGCCCAACTCTTCAAGATTTTCGATGGTATAAATATATGTTTTTAACATGTGTCTTTCTTCGAAGTGACCGTGATCAAACTTTTTGGAAAGAAAGATTTATTTCTGGACTTTCTAAACTTTTTGCTGAAAGAGTTAGAAATACTATCAAACAAAATCAGCAAGATCATTCTACTTCTTATGAAGATCTTACTTACGGAGAAATAATCAGTTTTGTTAATCAAGAAGGATTAGCTCTCTGTAATGATCTCAAACTTAAAGCCAAATTAAAATTTGAACGATCTCAGGGTTGTAAAGAACTTGGATCCTTTTGTGAACAATATGGATTTGAAAAAATTATTCCTCCTTCTAAAGTCAAAAGAAAAACCTTTCCGAATTATTCAAAAAGAAAAACTCTAAATTTTGAAAGAAAAATAGATTTTCAAAAATCATCTCCTTCTAAACATTTTTCAAAACGAAAGCCTTTTAAAAAAAGAACCTCCAATGTTACATGCTGAAAATGTAACAAATCTGGTCATTATTCAAATAAATGTCCTATTAAGGGAAAGATTAGTAATTTTCAATGTGATGAAGATACTAAACTCGAACTTCTCAATTTAATCAATTCTGATTCCAGTTCTGACTCTTCAATTGAAGATGTTTTTCGAAATCAAGAAGATTCTGATTTTGAAGAAAGATCTAAATCCTCTTCATCAACCTCTTCTCAGAATAAGGAAATTTGTGGTTGTAAAACTATAAATGTCTTTACTAAGGAAGAAGAACTCATTCAAGAAATCGTTGATCAAATTTCTGATAAAAAACTCAAAGAAAAATTTAATACTCTTCTAACTTCCTCATCTTCTCAAGATGATAGTGCCTTCAAAATGCAAGATATTATGAAACGCTTTAAAAAAGAAACGGTTTCTAAGACTTCTTGTGCTGATTTGAAAAAGGAAGTTAATTCTATGAAATCTCAAATTTCTAGTCTTGAAAGTAGATGAGAGATGTTAAACTTAATGTTGCTCATCTTCAAGTCAAAGACTTAGAACACATTCAATCTTCATCCTCTTCTGATAAATATACTTCTCATGCTCATCACTCTAATTCTGAATCTCAATCTAGTTCAAAATCACGAAAAACAAAATCTTCTCATCATTCTTTTACTAAAGCCAAGAAGGTTAATGTTATTTCAAGAATCCAGTTACAAAAATGGTATTGCAACATGACAATTGTTGTCAATAAAAGTTTTAAACTTCACACTAGAATTTTAATTGATTCTGGCGCTGATCAAAATTGCATTAGGGAAGGACTCATTCCTACTAAATATTTTGAAAAAAATCACTGAAAGACTCTATGGAGCTAGTGGTAGAAAGCTCAATATATATATATATATATATATATATATATATATATATATATATATATATATATATATATTTGGGGTTGTGCGCTGATATGTTAGATATGAACCAAATCTAAGTATAATGAAATCTTGAAATTAACGATATTTTATTATTTAGAAAAATAACCGACTTTTGAATAGTAAGGTATTTAGATTCAGATATTGTGGTGCATGAGTGATGTTCGAATGAGAATGTCATTTTGTAGTAATTAACGATGAGAAGGTTACCTTATCGTAAATACTAAAATTCCGCATTCGTCAATTAGTCCAATAAGTGATAGTATTAGCGCAACCCTCTTTTGGAAACAAATCTTCGAGTTCCCCTTCTATTTTTTGTTCGTTGATCGACAAAACAAGTATCAAATTCGAAGTGAAGTCTTAAATTATAACATGGTAGAATTATTTCTTACATAAATAATTAATTAGTTGAATATAAACAAATACCTGGTTTGAATTTTGTGTACAATGATGATCTAATCCCTTTGAAAAATAAAACAAGAATCAATCCTCTAATATACGTGGCACTAAAAGCATTTATAATGAATTAATGCTAAATTATTGACTAATTCATTTCGATATTTTATTCTTATAGATATCGAAAAATGAAAATCAAATTTATTAAGTATTTTGATTTATTTAAGCTGTCATTGTCAAATTGACTATTCAGGTCACTTCCGTTTGGAATAGTTCAAACTGGTCTCAAAAGACAAATTTAGCTTGACTGACCGTCCACATCAATTTGTTTTATATCCATTAAAATTTTGCTATCATGTTCTTAAAAAGGTAAATTTTTGAAATAAAACACGTCATAAATTAAAGACCTTAAACGTAGCTTACTCGTCAAATTGTTGATCGGGTTGAATAATTATATTATACTATTTTTAGGAAAAATATAATTTGCTTCCCTTGCAAGGATTTAAGGGGGACTTCTTATTAATTATTTAAATATTCAATACATCATCAGATTAAACAATTAATTGAATTTCATTGCGGCTTTTTGCTAGATTTTGAATCCTTTTTTTATTCTTTCCAATTTTCTTGTAGAGCTGAGTGGGTTGGAATTAGGGCTGCACAAAAATAATTGTGAAACCGCAAATCGAATCGAAGTCGTTGGTTTGGGTCCATGTTGACCCACCGTTTTTTTTTTTTTTTTTCTAAAACCCAACCAAATCGTTTCAAAATGGTTTGGTTTAGGTTTCAGATTTTAAAAACTGCAAAAAATCAAATCGAACCACACTTTTTTTTAATTACAAAAATATTTTTATAAATTATAAATTCTCATATATCAATTTTATTAAAGTATAATTTTTAGAAGTTAAAGTATACTTTCTTGGAATGTACAAATTTAATTAACCTAACTCATGCATAACAAACAAGTTAGCAAGTCATTGTCATTAGTATTTAGTTGGACATTTGTTTAAAAAAAAAATTTAGGTCCATAATTACAAAATGAATTGAACGTGAAATTGTGAATGTTGCCCAATCATATATGCAATAACGCCTTAGCGAAAACACAAGCAAACCAAAGTCATTAAGTTTGTTCTAAAAGAAGTTAGAGAACAGATTACAAGGACTTCATATTATCTGAGTTACCATTTCGACATGTGGATGATGAAGGTTTTCAGTATTATACAAGATGTTTTTTTCCAAAATTTGTGTTTCCTTCAAGGGTGACAGTAACAAGAGATATATATAATTTGTTCCTAAACGAGAAGAAGAAATTGAAGAAAGAGTTGGGTCAACATATAGTTTCTTTGACTACTGATTGTTGGACATCAATACAAAATGTTGTTATTTGTGTTTAACTGCTCATTGAGTTGATAATGATTGAACACTTCAAAAAATGATTATAAGTTTCATTCAAGTCCCTAGCCATAAGGGATATATAGTGGGAAATGAGTTGATTTCTTGTTTTAAAGACTGTGGAATCAATAAGATATTTTGTGTGACTGTTGATAATGTATCTTCCAATGATGTAGCATTATTGAGATTGAAGAGTTGTTTTGAGAAGAAGAATGGTCAAGTACTGGGCGGAGAAACGTTTTATATGAGATGTTGTGCTCATATACTCAATCTTATTGTTTGTGATGACTTGAAAGAAATAAGTCATGATATTTCAGCTATTCGTAATGTAGTGAGACTTGTTAGATCTTCCAGAACGACTAAAAAGGTTCAAAGAGAGTTGTAGGGAAGCAAATATTGAGTCTCGAGCTTTGTTGTGTTTGGATGTCACGACTAGATGAAATTCCACATACTCGATGTTGCAAGCTGGTACGAAATTTAAAAAAACATTTGTTGTTTTGGAAAGCGATGGAAACTATACAAAATATTTTAATGAAGACAAGTCTGATGGAAGAAATATAAATGGACCACCAACACATGTCGATTGAGATCTAGCAGAAGTATTTGCTAGGTTTTTTAGGAATTTCTATGAAATGACTTTAAAAGTTAGTGGCTCGAAGTATGTGACTTATAACTCTTTCTTTCAAGAAATATGTGAAATTCATGTAGAGATGAATGAATTAGTTAAAGAGCCTAATACTTTGATGGGAACCATGACATTAGTATGCGGGAAAAATATGATAAGTATTGGGGCCATATTGAAAAATCTAATCAGTTGTTGTTTATTGCAATAGTTCCTGACCCAATTTGCAAGTTGAAACTTCTTAAAGTCGGGTTTGAACTTATTTATGATGTAGAAATTGCAAAAATTTTGTTAAAAAGAGTTGAAGAGACACTCCATAGGTTGTATACATGCTATGAAGAAATGACGACTCCAATCACTTCACCATCAGCTTCATCAAAAGAGGCTACAAGTCCTTCACAACCTACTTTCGGTCATTCTAAACAGATTCCTTCTATTTTTAAAGTTAAACTTATGAAAAACATGCAATTTGAGAAGAATGATTTTGTTGATTATTTGTTCGATCGTTGTGAAGATTTGACCGATCCCAAGTTTGACGTATTAGTTTGATGGAAATTGAATGCGTACAAGTATGAAATTGTCTCTAAAATTGCCAAATATGTATTAGCAATTCAAATATCTACGGTAGCTTCAAAGTCGTCATTTTCCACGATTCTTGACTCCTTTAGGAGTTCTTTGAGTGAAAAAATGGTTGAGGTTTTAATATGTACAAATAATTGGTTGCATAACATCAATGAACATATAGTGTTTCGCCAATATTTGGATGAGGTAGAAGTATTGGATGACCCTGAGAAAGCTGTGGAAGGTGAAATTAATTTTCTATTATCAATTTTGATATTTTATGCATATTGTTTCTTAATTGCTTGTTAATATCATTAATAAGGACTAATAAATATTTTGATATTTGCATATCATACAGAGGTCGAATCATGTGTTGGTAAGTCTATCGACTTTTTCAACTTCCATATCGAAGCTCTATCTTTTCGTATAGAAGAATATTTGAGGGAATTGGACGGAAAAGTGTGGTTTCTATTTCTGAGAATGCTTACACTAGGTTAATTCGAGAATTTTATCGAAATGTCACTTTTTATTCGGATCACGTAACTTGCACAATCAAAGATAAACGCATTTCCCTCGATAGACCCACTATTCGACAAATCTTTGGTTTAGAAGATTGTGATAACTGTGTTTATGTAAAAAACTATCCCATTAGGTTTGACGGTTATAATGAACTTGAGGCATGTAGTCGTGTCACCGAACGACCCTTAACTACCAAAATGACTTTGAACCTAAATCATCTTACAATCCCGTGCAAAATTCTCCATCATGCAATTGTACATATCATCGTCTCTCGAAGTGGCCATTACGAAGAGGTTCATCACCTCGACTTGTTCATCCTTGATTCTCTTCTTGTTGGTCGAAAATTGGACTTCTCTTACATCTTTTTGAAGCATATTCGATATGTCCACTCTTGACCTAGAGTTTTAGGCTTACCATATGACATGCTTCTTACAAAAAATTTTTTAACACTTCAAGGTACCATTAAATGATGAGCCTATTCTTAAATTAAAACATACCGATATCATCAACCTTACCACCGTCAAACGTACGAAAATTGTTAAAGGAGATGGGCAATGGGTGTGTCATACTTACGGCTTTGACAATTATTTAGGGCTCACTACTTGGTCATTCACCGTAGAAGAGGTGGAGGAGAATATGAGTGTTGGTAAGGGTGAAAGTGGAGGTGGTGGTGATGGTGACGGTTCTTCTCGACCAAGACATAGGCCTACAATTCCACAAGTTGCGCCTACCGCCAGCCGATATATATCCGAAGATCAATTCAACATCTTAGAAAGTCGATTTGATTCCCTTGCTACTACTGTAAATAGCTCCATGGAAGCACTTGAACAAAGGATGGAGCACATGAGCATGTCCCAAGAGGCCTTCTTTGCACATATATACTTCATCTATCCTAGAGGCCCTCCTCCACCGGTGGAAGATTGAAGTATCTTTTTATTTTAACTTATGTCATGACCTATGATTAATATCCATTGTTCTTTCCTCGCACTTATGCCATGATTACGGGGGAAGTTTTAAACTTTATCGAACCCCATTCTATTTTATGATGTCAAAGGGGGAAAAGAAATGTGATTTATTATGTGATTCTATGAATTGTGATTTAATAATGGAAATACATGTATTTATATTACAATTGCGTTTTGGAAGTATACTTGTAATATTATGTTATCTTTATATACATAAGAAATGAAATAGACACAAACTTGATTATACGTGTGAAATAATGTGTAAAAGATGGGGGAAAATAAAGACAACACTCTTGTATATTTCTACAAATCACATATTGTTTGTCATAATAAAAGGGGGAAATTGTTAACCTATGATTTAATATAACTCCATTTATTTTGATTATAACAAACAAGATACTTATGTTTATAACAAATATTGTTTCTTGAGTTTTTCATGCATAAATCTTCTTAAGTATTTAAATGCTTAAATCGTCATCCATTGAAAAACAAACGATCAAAAGAAACTCGAAGAGAACCAGAGTTTTGAAGATTAGAATTTAAAAGTTTTTTTATTGAAACTTCGATTTATCTGTAAAAGTATCAACTCATCAATCTTTAACAAGTGCATAAAGCTCAAATTATTTTTCATGACTTGCATATAAATGTTTTTGATTCATAATATGAAATGGATTTTGGAAAATGAATATTTTGATATAAAAAATCAAAATTCCAAAATTCTCATATTTTGGTCGATCGAAGTATACAACAGTCGACCGAAATTTTGTTCTACCGAAATAACAGAAATGCTCAATCGAAATTCCAATGGTTTAAAATATACAACGGCTATATTCATCTTTCGATCGACCGAAATGCTCAACCGAAAGTTGCTGATTTTCAACATCTTGATCTATAAATAATCCTCTCTTTTGCATTCAATTCTAACAACTTATAAGAGCAATTAAGAGAGTATATTTATTGAAAATCATTGATCTTACTTGATTATATATTCTATTTCATTTATTACAAAAAATCTCTTGATTGATCAAACTAGTTTCATCTTTTTCATCAAAAATTATATTTTTGCAAGAAAACTTCTCAATCTCATCTATTTCAATTCTTGATAAAAAAATTTCTTTGCCAACACATATATTGAAGTGTAAATTTCTTTTCATACTTAACTTGTATTATTTGTTAAGAGAGATTATATGTTGAAAACTTTGATTCAAAGATAAACTATTTCATTATTCACTATTAATCAAAATTTACAATATAAACACTTGAACTTTATTATTGCTGTCTATTGAAGTGTTATCTTAATTCTCTAAATACTTAACTTGATTATATCATTTGTCAAGAAAGTTATTTCAATTGTATGATTATCATTTATATTTTGGTGGTTTCGAAAACCTTGTGAAAACTCGATGTCGTTAAGGATATATGTGCTCCTTATTGTAAGTCACATAAGAATAAGTGCTCATTATTATAAGTCACTTAAAGATAAATGTTCATTGTTGTAAGTCACTTAATGATTGATATTCCTTGTTTGTAAATTACCACTATAGTGCATTTGGTCTTTCTCGTAATGGAGAGCTTGGTAACAGAGATGTAAAACACATTGTGTATTGAACTCCATTAAATTTGCTTGTCATCTTTATATTATTGCACTTTAATTTAAATTTTTATTTACATTATGCTATATTTGCTTAAGTGACAATACTTGAATTAAGTTATCGAATTTGCATATTTAATTCTCTTATTACAAATTGCATTTATATCTTGTGTTTAAATAGTTTTGAGACGAATTGTTGAAACAATTCATCCCCCCATAATTAATTATTCTTGGGTTATCAGTACTTATATTACATTTATTTATTGGGTTGTGATATTAATACTCTAGATGGCATCCAAGAGTTTAGTGCTAGTTGACATTTTTTGACATCCATGCAATTCTAATTCTTAAAAATAAATCGATAAATTTAATAAAGGGTAAAAAAATATCTAATATATTTAATTGTGTTTAAAAGTGATTTTTTTGTCGCTAAAAGAACAACTAATGTGCTCTTTGCACGTCTCGGTCTCTCCATAATATAACAGTTGGCAGCTCAGTTCCTACAACTGAATGAAAAATAAAAAATAAAAAAATCAACCAAAACAAAAAGGGTTCATAGTCTTGTCTGTATGCAAGTGAAGAAGAAAAGATGTCTCTGCTCAACGATCTCGTCAACTTGGACCTTACTGAAACTACTGAGAAAACCATTGTTGAATACATATGGATTGGTGGATCTGGTATGGACCTCAGGAGCAAAGCCAGGACTCTCTCTGGACCAGTAAATGATCCTTCCCAGCTTCCCAAGTGGAACTATGATGGTTTTAGCACAGGTCAAGCCCCTGGTGAGGACAGTGAAGTCATTCTCAATCCTCAGGCAATATTCCCCGATCCATTAAGGAGAGGAAACCACATACTTGTTATGTGTGATACTTACACTCCGGCTGGAGAACCGATTCCAACTAACAAGAGGTATTATGCAGCAAAAACATTTAGCCATCCCGATGTTGTTGATGAGGAACCTTGGTACGGTATAGAGCAAGAGTACACTCTGTTACAAAAAGATGTCAAATGGCCACTTGGATGGCCTGTGGGAGGATTCCCAGGACCTCAGGGACCATAATATTGTACAATTGGAGCTGATAAGGCATTTGGACGTGGGATTAGAGGTGTCAATTCGGGTGGTCCGGGTCGGGTCGGCCCGCCAACATGTGAGCCCGATAACGGCCCGCGTGAAAAAAAATCCCGCCCGCTGCGGGTTCCGGGCCGGTTACGGGTCGACCCACAATTTTGGACTACAATTCAGGCCTGCCCACTGACCCATCCGAGTCGCGGCTCGTGGTTCGTTCTGGTTTGGCCGGTATGATTGTATAAATAAAATTATAAAAATATAGATATTTTCATATTTATAGCAAAAAATATGATTTTGCATTAATACATTTATGCTATGCTGTTAAAATTGTTGTGCTACAAGTGCTGTTATTTGCTATGATCCCTATTTCTTTTTGCTTATGCCAAAAGGGGAAAGCAAAATGGGATAATTATGCACGTCGATAGGGGAACACTTAGTCACATATCATATCACATTATTATATGCACTATGACAGGGGGAACACGTGCTAAAGTTTTTGCAACAATTTGTTTACTACCTACATTGCAAATTATCTTGTTTGTCATAATCAAAAAGGTGGAAATTGTTGACATATGGTTGACTTCTCGTTTTGATTATTACAAACATAATTCTAACAAATTATATTCGAGTGTCGTTTAGAACGATCATGAATGCTATCAAGGATGGAGGCACAAAATATCAACGGATAGAAAATCCTTGTGTAAACAAATTTGGCAAACCAACGGAAGCAAAAAGAGCTCATGAAGAAACAAGACATATATAGAGACATTAAATTTTTAATACATCAAATATATGTAAAGGTAAAACGCTTCGTTATTTGGCCATGAAATGTTTAGCAGCTCAAAATAAACTTTTTATGCATAAGAAAATCATACTTCTTTAAAAATATAAAAGAAATTGCATAAAATCATTTTTTAAATGAGTAAATACTTTTATCAAATAAATGAATTTATAAATCACTCTCTTTGAAAAGATTGGATAAGGCTATTCTTCATTTAAACCTACATCGATCAAATTATCATGAAGAAAACCATCTAGTGGGCATTTTTAGCCATTCGGACGTCCGGATCCCCTGTCCGGATGGCCAGAACTTTTAGCCGTTTTGAGTGTTATAAATACCTCACTATTCCTACATTTGAAAATACAACTCTTGAGCATTAAAGTGAGGCTTTTATTGATCTCATCTACCTTATTTTTCCATTTTTTAGAAGATCAATAACATCAAATTCTTGAGAAACTTTTGAGTGATTGAATTTGTGAAAATCCTTTGTTCATCAAAAAGTTTTTCATATCAACACTTTGAGTTAAACTCATTGCCATCTATAGAAGTGTTTGTCTCTTCTCTTCTTGTCATCAATCTTTATTCTATCATTCATTAAGAAGAAAAATTTTCACTTGTATATTCATTTTTGAATTGTGGGTCATGTTGAGGTCCCGAAAAGCTCAACATTGTAAAAGGATCGGTGCTCCTTGATTGTAAGTCACCGGAAGCTTTGTAAAGGGTTGGATTGCACCACAAGTCAATCAACATGGTGAAAAAGACCTTGCTCGTGACGGAGAGCTTGGTAACGGGGGACGTAGATCATTGTGTTGGATCGAACATCCATATTATATCATTTGCATTTTCTAACTCTTTTACTTAACGCTATTACTTTGTGCAAACTTATTTTCTTTACCTACGTGTCTATTTGCATTTGAATTATTCCATTATCATTTGTGTGAACATTAGTTTTAAGTCTTATATTATTATCGAAAAAGTTTTAAAAATCAATTCACCCCCTCTTGGTTAGCCAATCTTGGGCTTTCATAAATCATTAAAAAAATCAAGAACAAAGTATTCGATTTGTACAATATTTGATTGTGCCCCCTAACTCAAAATGTCTGCATCCGCCCCTGCATCCATTCATTCATGGGATTTAGCCAAGATAACAAAATTAGACTGAATCCACTTTGCCAACTTGTGTATCTCCCTCTCTTTCATTGTCTCTTATCGGAAAAATACATAAGAACCCAAACAGTCGATAATTCTCAGTTGCCCCGGGAAATAATGGATTTCTGTTCACATACATATGCTTCAATACAAATCTGCAGATTTAGATCTTAATAGAGAAATGACATGGTTTGAGATCATCAACTATGGTTCCTCATGTTAACAAAACCGAATCGATTGTCCTCTGATGAAGGGATGATCATTCTTTATTTATTTTTAATTTTTAATCATTGAACCCTTGACCTTGATTGTGTAAACAAGAATCCTAGACCAACCAAGACAAGGTGAATTCGTATGGAGAAGATCATCTTGACTAAACTGTGACACCATCTTAGAAGAGATATAGTGAATTTAATTAGATGAATTAAGTCAAGGGCTATCATGCAGTAAAAATGAAGGCATGTTTGATATTCTTCCAAGACACGAAAGGTCACTATTAAAAACTCCCAACGATCACAACTAATAACTCAGGTATCCAAATTTCGTCCAACTAATCAAGGGGAGTTGCGACCTTCCTACCTTGGTTTGCCACCCGAGTAAATCGGATGCAATCACAATTTTTACACTTGGATCATATATTTGAGAAATGGTTCTCCTTCCTATGGACAACCATTTACGACATACGAATGAACCCCTAAAAAGATGACAGAACGCACCAACACTTTGTCTCCATAAGACATTTGTCTTCCAACGTAAATATTGTCTTCCAATTGTCGTAGAAATTCGAACACCCGATACTCCGTAAAGAACCCTCCAACTTTACTTCTCCGCCACGGGGGAAGGGGGTATTTCTTGAGAATTGATGTACTTTCATTTTTATCATCAACAGTTAACAGTTGGAATCATATTTTCAATATACACAAACTATTCCCCTTCGAACAAATTTGTATGGACAATTTATGGAAAAACTGTCTTAATTTTTTATCTTGTTATTAACATTACAACAACCTCAAGCACAATAATTGATAATAATTTAACAAATATGATGCACCCAACGTCTAAGCAATTTATATATGTCATGTATATTACTCAATGACCAAGTTTTGCCTGCCTTACGTTTCTCATAATTTTCTAAACGGTCACTGAAGGATCGTTATAATTTTAATTCAAACTTAAAGGATCAAAACACGGGAACATAAAAGTTTGACCACCACATGTAGAAATTTCTTGCTACTAAACTTGCATTTGAAATAAACATACTATCTTCCTTGTTTGTCCTTTAAAAATGGAAGTTCAAATCACCTTTTCCAACCCCCCCAACCCCAACCACACTACCATTAATTCATAAAATAGCAAAACTAACAAATTAAAAAAAAAATAAAAAAAAAAAAAAAAGGGGAGAGCACATATGGGAAATGACATAAACAGTTAATTCAGTAGAGATTAAAATCGAATTAAAATTAAAAAATACCCGTTATTGTTAACTTTTATTAAACGAGTGACACCAATAACGACTATATTTTCAATTTTAATTGAATTTTAATCCATGACCAAAATAAGTTAATTAAACAAGATTTATGGTTGATATCTTCAACTGCAAATTCTTAGAATAAACAGCTAATGAGTTCTATTGGTTAGATTTTCTGGTCGATTTGTGCCCAAGAAATTAAAAGAAAAGGGATTTAACGATTATATTTTTGGGAGCAATTACCAATTAATTAGTATAAAGGAAGGAAAATGGAAGTATTAAAGATAATGTAATTGGTATTTTCTCACACGCTACAAAATACATACAGAAATAACACTGAATCCTCTCTTCTGCTAATCCTGATTAGCAATCGCTTCAATATTAGAACCCCAATTCGGAATCATACATGGGGACTGAACTGATTATATTAATTCAAGGCAAAAACCTGGTGATGAGATCTTCTCTTTGCCTGTAGCTTGGCTCAGACTCAGCTCCCATGCGAGTGGTAGCGGCGGAGGAGGAGGAAGAAGAGCAGGCCTCTGGCAAGCTACCGCACTTCTGACACCGAGTAACAACCAAAATCTGGCGGCAAGAGGGACAGGAGGAGTGAGATCCAAGCCACGTGTCAATGCAAGCAACGTGGAAGCCATGGCCGCACTGAGGAAGCACTCGGACTTCGTCCCCAGCGGCAAACTCCGACAAGCAGATTGCGCAGTCGGATAACTTTCCGATCTTGTCGTCGTTGGCAGCGTAGGTCACCTTCGGGAGCGATTTTAGGACCTTCTTCTTCAGGCCCTTGTTGGCTGCAGCCTGAGATGACGGCGGAACAGCAGCGTTTCTACCGGAAATGCGGCGGATCCAAGCGCAGCGGGCGATTGCGACAAGGCCCAGAACGCAGATTAGCGCACAGAGAAGTGCCGCTAGTATCACTATAAAATCTGAGTCAAGTTGTTGGTTTTCTACTGGAGGTGACTCCTTCCCTGGCGGTGGCTGTGACGGCTTAGGCAACAGTGGCGGATTTACGCCGCCAAGAAAACGTGACCGGAGAGTCATTTGGAAGAGGGAGAGAGGAAAAAAAAAAAAAAAAGAATTGGCTTTTGCGCTGTTTGTTTTAGTACAGTTCCGCTAAATTTAAGCTGTGAAATCGGAAGTGTTTTGTTTTCTTAAAAGAATTATGCCAAGTGTACTGAATCTTTATTATCTTTAGTTTAGGTTTATACTTGGGGGTTGTTTGGGCCATTTTGAAGGAATTATAAATTTTGAAATAATGATTCATAGAAGAATGTGTGATTGAAAAGTAATAGGGGTGGCACTCGACTAGGCTCGTTGCCCACGAGCTCGAGCTCGTGACTTGTTATAAAACGAGCCGAACTTTTGTTCCGCTCATTGTTCATGGGCAATCTCGGCTCGGCCCAAGAGAGCCTACTGTAGCGAGTCGAGCCAAGTTGCTCGGCTCGGGCTCGTCTTTTTTAATTTTTTTTAATTATCCTTCTAAAAAAATTAAAAATAAAAATTAGACGAGCTGCTGGTCAAAAACGATCCGAGCAGACTCGGCTTGCCTACTAAGCCAACTTGCTCGACTCATACTCGAGCCCGAGCAGCTCGTGAGCTACTACAGTACAAGTTGATTGGTCGAGCCGCTCGGCTCGATTGTCACCACTAAAAAGTAATGAAGAATTTTAGATTTATGTGTAATATTATTTTATTTTTAAAAAGTGTAATTAAAATTAAGAAAGAGAAAAAAATAAAAATAAAAACTAACTGGGGCCAAACATTAGCTTAAATTAATATTGAATATTGAATAACTCTTTAACTAACTATATCAAATTTTGATACTTAAAAATTATAATAAACTTGGGGTGATTTGACAATTTCTTAAAGTACATATTTCAAATGTAATATATTTACTCCAGATGTAATCGAAAAGGATTAATAGTAGAAAAACCCTCTAAAATCATTTTTCTTTGTAATTTATTCACCTATTGAAAATCGTAGAAACACCTCATGTTTCAAATCTTTTGTACGAAAATTCTCATGCCGTCAAGATTCATCATATTTGCCGTTAAAAACGGTAAAAATGCCAAAATTAAAAAAGAATAATTGCAATTTTAGTACCCAAACTTCTTATTTTTTTACAAATTAAATCCGAATTTTTTATGTGTGTCATTTACAATCTCAAATATTTAAAACCTTATTTTTCACTTCATCTCTTTCCCAAAACCAAAATACATAAATGAAGATTTCTCCTTGTAGGCCATTGAATGAATTCTTCAGTTCTTGCAAACGCTTTACATCATCTTCCTCAAAAACCCAATTAGAACATAGCACAAGTGTCTCCCAAATCATCCATTCACTCCAACCGCACACTCTTTGTAATTCTAATTCTCTTTATATTTATACACTCACGTACACACTTTGTGAAGGAATTACTACTAATGCTACCAAAAACTTGTATTTGAATGAACTTGAACTGGATGGATGAACTCTGCGCGATCTGATCTTCAATACTTGAAACAAAAGCGTCGATATGTGTCCTCATCGCCCCTCCGATACTTAAGTCAGAAAATTGTGCAAGATGATGTATGTTGGAATATTATGAAAAACGTACCTGAATAATGAGGTTAGATCATGTATTTATCAATGTTGGAGATGAAGTTCTAAAACGATTTAGCTTCATGTGGTCTTCATCCTTATCACACTAGGTGTTGGAGTTATGTTAAGAGTACACAATTTGAGTTAGAGTCAGATTTGTAATAAGCTATGCATTTGTATTTAAATAGCACTAGCATTCATAAGAAACGCACGATAATGTTGAGGGGACATGTGAATTAGAGCTAGAGGGCTGACCTAAAACAAGACTCGAACTTGGAAATAGCCCAATAACAATGGGCCAAGGTCGGGCTACTCACCTCGATCTTGGGTGCCAAGCGTCCATAGTCATCAATCTTATTCTCTCTTTTTGAAAGCATATTCTCCCACTGGTGATTTGCTCAACTCTCCAAGCATCAAATCAAAGTAATTAATAAGTAAATTCATATTAGGAAGCCCTTTTTTCCTCATTTTTTCAATTTACTAAATGATTTCTACATTTTTTTGGTGGGTTAGGTTCATGGCGGCGAATGAGGATTTTGTGCTGGTGTTTGTGGCGATGTGGATGATAGCGATGTCGCGGGTTTTGGATTATATGCAGCACTGCACCAAGTTGCAATGACTCCAAATGCATTTGTGAAGAAGTCGAAGGAGACTGTGCTCGTGTTTGATATACATTCTTTCAAAATACATTATTTCATAACTCGTTTTCAATCACTCATTCTTCAGTAAAATAATATTTTTCATCACATCAATAACTTTTTCTTACTTTTTAACCACATATTTCACATCATATCACCATTTAAAATACATTTTTTCTTCAATGATATCCATCAAACACACTATATACCGGAGTTGGTAGAGCCAGAGCACATGGTGGACCGAAACGTTTGAGGCGATTTTGAGAGGGAATTTAAGGTTTTCGACAAGGATTTTTGCGGTCCATTTCGTCGGAGGCCAAGGATCTGCTAAGGAAGATGATTTGCCTAGATTTTTGGAGAAAATAATAAAATGGAGTGGGGTGGAAAATAAGATTTTAAAGATTTAAGATTATAGAGGCACATATAAAAATTTTGGATTTAATTTGTAAAAAAAAAAAGTGTGTTGAAATTGCAATTATTCTTTTTTCATTTCGACATTTTTTACTATTTTTAACGGCAAATCTAACGGTTCTTGACGGTATGGAGCTTTTCGCTCAAAAAAGTTTGAAATAGGGGGGTTTTATGCGATGTTTAACGTCTTTCCATTATGTAATTCTAACGTTATCTACCCCAAGATAAGATCAATTTCGAATATAGAAATCCACCTTTTCATTTATCTTCTCTCTTTTCTCTTCATTTGAAAGAGTGAAATTCTAAATCACAATAATTTTGATCATTTTAGCAACTACTATATTAAGTTATACAGTAGATTGATGATAAACAACATAAAGAAGAAATCATTTTCATGGGCCCAACCCCATCTCTATCTGTCATCTTCAATCTATGCTTATAAACCCTACAATGGCCAAATTTATGTCACAACACTCCAAGGAAATGGACAGAATGGAAGGCAAAAAAAAAAAATCCTAAATCCCTTCATAATAATTACAATGAAAAGAGTGAAAATTACAAATATAAAAATACAAATATCAAGATCTAGGTGAAATTAGCACTACAAAATGGTCATCATACACTAACAGAGTTTTGAGTTTTCCAATGAGCATTCCATTACCATGTTGAGGGCGCCTAAAAGTTACCGACGAAAATTTCGCTTGCAAAAGCATGTACGATGCATTTAATTGGGTAGGTGAAAGAGCGTTGTTACATTTGAAAATCCTGTAGTGATCATTAGGTGATTGAACATAATATTGGGAAAATACGAGTCCATTTCAAATATCCATGTCGTCCGTATATGAAAATTATCCAGTATTAAACATTTGATGAAAAATCGAAAAGATTACGTGTCAATACATAATTGGACAGTTTGAAGAAAAAAAAAATCACACATACACTGTCAAGTCAATCTATTTTGTAATGTATCAATTTTTTAGCCGGACAAGTGGCTTTATTCTTTATACAATATCGAATAATTTAATTGAATTGGCAGTCGCAGTGTGAGAGTTCGATTCCTGCCTCTAATAAAAGTTTGGAATTAGACTATTTGTGGGTACCAGTATGACAACTTTTGTACCCTGATCTGCTAAAACACGTCTCAGGATTTATCTCCTTCACAATGTTCTAAGGACGGGACAGTGGGAACCCTTAATGTTGGAGTTCAACATTTAGAAATTACTTTTTTGCTTTTTCTCTTAAGTGGCGACAAAAGTCTTGGCAAAAGGGGTAACAGCAAAAAGAAATTGTGCTCGTACATCGGATGCATCAAAACTTATCCTAATCTCTTCCTGGGTAGATTCTAGGATCTTATCCATTTGAAACTGTCTGCCTTGTTACGACATCTACTGAATCCTAAGTTGTAACAAAATCTTACGTTTCTTTGATGAAGTTTTTAATAAAAGTTTTACTCCCTCGTCCAATATGAAAATAAATTTACTTTACTTTTATATTTATCTAAATTATAAGTCACTGTTCTCGTTAAGACTTAAGAGTATGATCGATTTCTTAAATTTATAATATATCCTTATTATTAATAAATATGACTATTCCTATTTAAATAGTTATTTAATGTAGAAATATATTAAAAAATAATTATATTAATTATATATTTTTTTAATCAGTGTGAAAATGGAAACAAATTTATCTTCATGGAGACGGAGAGAATTATTAATAAAATTTGTGGTCAAAATTAATTATTGACACTCATCCCAACTTTTTAAGCCTTTTCAAATATGCTCTATTAGAAAAAAATCAAACCCCCTTGACGTATAAAAACTTTTTTACAGAAGTTGTACAGACAACAAACACATGATAGGGTCTGCATAATATTTTTCTATTATCAACCAATATTGTACACTTAAATTTATTATTTAATTATATGGACCTCGGTAACTTCGACCTCCACTTTTAGCCTATATTTGAAAATCATTATTTCAAAATTTTTTAATTTTCATTTTCATTCTCGATCACATATTTATAGTACAATATTTTACATGTAAAATAAAAAAATTCTATTTTTTTTAATCATACATATTTCAAAAAATCACTATTTAAAACTTATTTTTTTCAAAATGATGACCAAGAACTTAATTATGAGTCTATGACATACTTTCGTAAAAGCTATATCATATGAGCTAATATAGAATGAAGGACCAACTCATGTATGTAAAGAGGACACGCGGTCAATAATTACTTTGTCCAGTAATACTAGTCTAAGTATAGCAATAATACACTAGCCACTCAGGGTTGGGACATGAAATTTAAACAGGGAGATGCGTCCACCTCAGCAGTCAGCCCCTATTTAAATTGGGTGGCCCTTCCTTCACAGAAGTTTTGTGCCCGGGTTAAACCCGGGTACCCCCTATTGGTGGGGGGCACAAAAGTTCTGTGAAAGGGGATTAACCCATTTAAATTCCATGTCCCAAGCCATGTTTGTGTAGCAAAGCTCATAGTAATATGTTCCTTATTTTTAAGGAAGGTGATGACCCCTTTTTTGTAATGGTCACTCGAGCAATAAATGTCGGAGATACTCTATGACACAAGACAAAAATATTCGAGACCGACAACATGATCAAAGGTGATTGTATATTTAACTAACAATCACAAACAATTCAACCAAAGTGAAAATGATCTAAACTCGAGCAAATAAGTATGAAATAAGCAAGAGAGAACATGGAATATGGTTTTAAGTATAAAGAGTTGCATTAGCCACAAATGTTACATGAGTTTTTATTTATAGTGTTCTGGCCGACGTGGTAGTCGTTGGATCATAACTACATGGCCTCATCTCCTAGGATGAAACCTCACATCGCTCCGTCTGCTATGTATTTATATTAGGTCGGCAATCTTGACATTTATTATTACAAATGTTACATTAATCTCTCCTAAAAATTGTCAGCATATCCTCTAAAAGACAGCAATGACTTCAGCCAAAGGGAACTTCGTATTGGATGTCTTTCGGAGCTTCTTCTTTGAATTCTTGTATAGTGTTTTGAGTTTAGAGTTTTAGCCACTTATATAGTGCATCGGAAGGGCGCCATCTTCTTTTTTGAGGACTTCGGCCAAGGGGGTATAAGAATATCAGCTTTTCTTTGACTTCTTTATTTTGATCAACTGAATTTTCTTTGACTTTGCCAAATTTGACTTACATCTATCTCCACGTGAACTATGATATGATCTTTTGACTGGATACTCGACCGTGAGGCGTAAGGGAAGGCATGTCTAATTTTCCACTATATTCTTGTCTTAGGCTTGGTCGACGTGTTACGTAGGCTTTCGAGTAGTGATTGTGTTAAGTGGCGTGCTTGTATGAGTGTGCATTATTTAATAACTAAGCCACACATTGTTGACGCGCACTAATTTTTTTTTTTTTGTACACACTTCCGTTTGAATTAAAAGAAGTAATATATAGATTATTCTCAAGACTTTATTAATCTTGTTGCAACTTTATTGGGTCCCTTGACTTGGAGCATTGAAGCTTATCTATTTGAACTGGAGCTTCTTGTTAATGGAGAAGATTCGAAAAGCCTCACTTTATTGATGGGGATACTTTAATCCTTTCCTTTTCTTGTTGTACCTACTTTAAAAGAAGTAAAGTACGATAATGCTTGGTACTTTCCGTTAGCTAGAATATCATCTAACTAAAGAAGGAAAACATACATCATAATTGACACTTTGTTAGTCAATCTTGTTGGGTGTACCATTTTTATGTCGTATATGCTTCCATTAGTTAGGTATCATATGAACTAAAAGACGTAACTTATAAATCTCGCTCGACCCTTTATCAGTCATCCTTGCAATATTCTTGTTTGGTGTATCATTTTCGTGTTGTACATGTTAATGTATCATCTGAAGTAAAATATAAATTGTTCTTGACACTTTAATAATCTTGCTACTATCTTGTTGGGTCCCTTGACTTGTGACATTGAAGCTTATCTATTTGAAATCAAGCTTCTTGTCACTAGAGAAGGTTCGAAGAGCCCCCATTTTAATGATGAGGATTACATTGATCCCCTTGCCATTTCGTATTGTACATGCTTTCAATAGCCAAGGTATCATCTCAAGTAAAAGAAATAAAATGCGATCATGCTTAATACTTTTCATTGGCTAGGGTATCATCTGAATTATAAGAAGTAATAGTCGTCATTGCTATATTTGTTGGATCATGCTTATTGTACATCACATGATCCATAAAGGATTACATAATGGTCATTTGGCCACCCCCTATTGGATGGTTGGCTCCAATAGGGGGTGGCCAAATGACCATTATGTAAAGGGTTATGGATCATGTGATGTACAACAAGTATAATCCATATTTGTTTTAGGTGTGCCCTTTTAGTGTTGTCCATGCTTCCACTAGTTAGGGAATCATCGATCATATGAACTAAAAGAAGGAAAATATATACGAATCATATACCTTATCCTTTGTTAGTCATAAAAATGTAGACGGAGATAGGGGGGCAAGGGGGGCGACCGTCCCCCAACATTGTCCGCTGGTCCACTATTTCTAGTTAATTTGTAATGTATTTCTCAGTTTCACCCCTACAAAAATTTTGACTCGCCCCTACAAAATTTTGAGATTTTTTTTTCATTAATAAATATTGACCCAATAAGTTACACTTTAAAATCCAACTATACATAAATCTTAGATCTAAACAAAAAAATTCAATAGTTACTTAAATAAATAAATAGCCCAAATCCAATCCAAAAGCAAATGACTGGTTTACGAATCAATTACCCAAAAGTATACCCACAGACCATAGCCTACAAAATGTAATCTCGACTGTAGACACCTCTCATTCTTCCTCAAATCTCTTCTCTGCGCGACAGGTGATTGCGCCGCGACTTCATCTTCGCGGCTCCGCCAATCTCTTCCTCGAATCTCTTTTCTTATTGACGAGTTTGAAGTGATGAGGACAATGAGAGACTAATTTCAGATGTCCAAGCCATCTCTACTATCTGTTATATAGATAGATAGTTTATTTTTTGTCTTTTTATGTCCATTTAACGTTCATGTTTTCAATTTGTATAGCGTTAGACACATATATGGACATATTGTTTTTGTATCGACAAACTGATTGTCTTTTTGGTCAGTCAATTTAACTTGTCTATTTTGGTACTCAAAATCGTCGTTTTCAATCATCTTAGTCAAAAACTAAACCATATTTAAGATTGGGTGGTTGAGTCAACATAGTCCACTAATAGGTGTAATTTCTACATTTGAATCATCAAAAGTGAATATATTGGCGTATATTTGAATTTATTGCTGCTTAATTTGTTTAAATATCGATTGTTATCGGATATATTCAAGTTTGGGTAGGTTTTGATCAAAAGATGTGGAAATCGGCCAAAAAGGGACGAAAAAGGGAAAAAATTCAAAGTTGACAGACTAAATTGAAATATTCAAAAGATGATTTGGATCAAGGAATGGAGATTGAAGTTCATGCTGATTCAATTGGATGAATATAGAAGATGAATGATTGAAGTTACACCAAAAAAGACTTGGACTGAAAGGAAGAGCAAAAAAGCATGGACCAAATTGCTGAAAATTTGAGGCATGCGATGATCACGGTGCCTGGTTTGGCAAAACTTGAGGCGTAGTCAATTGGTTGGTACAATCGCAGCATATCGCATAACTTAAATTTTGGCTGCAGTAGGTAGTTTCCTATTTTCAGTCAAACACTTTTTGGAAATCAACAAATTTTGACATAATCTCAGCATATTTAAATAAAGAACTTCATCAAAAATTGGAAGATACCTCTCACACCATATCACACACATAATCTTACAATCAAGGAGGCCAATTAACCATTCTTTGGGAGAATGCAATAGGCAAGATAAAAGAACTCAATACTTTGAAGATCCAACATTGATCCTTGGACAAAGAAGATGAATGTGCAACTAGAGATCAATCAAGATATCAATAAAAAGATTCAAGATTTCGTGATTCCTTTATTTTTTCTTCATATATCGAGAATTCGGGTGATGTTCTATAAACCAATTATTATTTCTTGTAACCTTGTAATGCTAGGCTAGATTACTAGTTGCCAAGACATAGATGATCTCATGTTACGAAGTTTTAATATAATTTTAATATTTTGACACCTAATATATATCTATTCTTAGATGATTATTATAGGGTTTAATGATTTTTAATTAACTGATCAATAATTGAATTGATGTGTGGTTTTTGTTATATTCAAGAGAAATAATAAGATAGATAACACGTATGCCCTGTATGATTTTAATATATGTTCTAGATGTTTAATACTTGCTTTCATGTTCGTATCTTTCAAAAAGATATACAATAATTTATTAATTTATAAAATATTTTTTAAAAATGTATTTTTCTCTTTCTTCTTTTAAACCACACATTTTTCAATAAAATAATTTTTGAATTTGTCCTCGTTTGTTTTATAAATAGGGAGCCCCTCTTTAGATTTCTATATTATCATCTTAAGAGACAAGTGTTAAAGAAAATGCAGTGGTAGAAGAGGGTGTAGTCTCACATTAAAATGAATCTTGTATATACTTGAATGCCTCCTTTTCTTTCTACGAATTGGTTACTTTAGCTGGAATAGAATTATGTTTTCTAATTCTCATATGAACCAAAAGAAGTAAAATATGGCCTATATTTGGTCCCCATTTTTTAAAAAACTTATTTTCAACAACACTTTCTTCCATAAAGTAATTTTACATGTAAATCGAAATTTTTTCCTTTTTCGATTTCACACATTCTTCAAAAAAAATTATTCCAAAATACATTTTTTTAACCAAAATGGGGCCTCAAACAGGGCTATAGATCTTACTTGATACTTTTTTAGTCATCCCTGCAATCTTCAGGATGTAGCGATGTGTCATTTTCTTGTTGTACATGCTTCTACTAGTTAGGCATCATGTAAACTAAAAGTAAAAAATAGACTGTGTCTGATATTTTCTTGGTCATTTCTGTGATCTTGTTGGGTGCGTCCCTTTCGTGTTGTACCTGTTTTCATTAGTTAGTGTATCACATCGACTAAAAGAAGTAATGTATGGATTGTATTTAACACTGTTATCCTCCATTTTCGTGGGTGTACCCTTCTAATGTTATATAATACTTCCTATTGATCTTAATTCATCCTACAATTGAACAACACAAAGAAATTAGTAAATAATTAAGTAAAATAATTCAAAAGGAAATCAAAATTGAAGAAGAAGAAAAAGAAGGATTCAAAATTAACGTATTCCCCTTTTTATTTAGGCTCGGAAAAACATTAATCCAACACCACAAAGGTAACACCAAATTAGAGAACTTGGAAGTATAGGAAATTGCACGTAAAGGCAGGAAGAAGAGGCAGAGAAAATTGGCACACAAAGGCATAGTAAGAGGAGGAAGAAGAAGTAGATTTTTCCTGGAGTTTTTGGTGTGTTTAAATGAAACCAAAAGACTCCAATTTATCGGCAAAATGGACAAACAAGTTTCCAGATTTTTCTCTTCAAGATAGAATTCAAGAAATTTGAAATGGTTATCAAGGATAAGAATAATATAACCATCTAACTTCCACGTGGGAAAAAGGATATAATCTCTTTTCAAATTATCTCGAAAATTGGGTATTGAGCACATAGCCGAATAAGCTGATTTCCTCTAAATACCTAACAGGATTGAGCTACATCATTTGTGGTGTAGATTTTAATAATATTCTTCAATCCTGGGGTTATACCCTATGAAGATAAATTGATCACAATTTTTCATTATTACATAGGGGTTATTTGGATATCACTAGAATACCCAACACTTTCATTAACTAGAGTACAATTTGAATTAAAAGAAGTAAAATATAGATCCAATTATTATATTCACTTTTATTTCAAAAGTAGAATATAAGCATAACAAACAAACATGCATACGAAGAAAAATACACGACTCAATTATAGCATTATAAAATTGACACGATTAATTCTCAAGTTATTAACTTTTGTAATTCAATTCCCAAAGTATAACTTGATTGTATAAGAATTAAACAAGTCACACCATAATTGGAAAAACAACTATGTCGTACTTCCAATCAGAAAAATTAACCCACTAAAATGTGATCAAATTGAGCCAAACATGACATGCAAAAAACCAGGTAGTTGAGCCATCATATGGTCCACCTATCCACTTGCGTCTTGCGCTAGCTAATGGCACCGTTCATTTGTTCGTTTTATATGACTAGACATTACAAAGGTCGACTTAGTTAAGAAATCGAATGCAATTACAAGATATTACAAATAAATAAATAAAGAGGAGGGTTGCGATTTAGGGGTCTAAAAAAGGCCCGTCTCATCAACCCTTTTTCGAATGGTTCTTGTCGAGCCAATCTCAACCAACCCAGCTCAACGGTAGATTGTGATGTGCTGTGATCCGAGCTTTATAGTGGTAGGCATGAATTGCACAACTTATTTTTACACCCTTGGTTGATGTATATTAGCATATACTTAAAAGTACAATTTTGTCACAATCTTTAGTACATTTTGTTGTGACTTCTCTTGTAAATAGTTTATTGATTATGCTTAGTTTATTAATATTGACGTAGTAAAAACATAGGAAAAAAAAAATAAAGGAAAATTGGGGAGATGGTTGAACTCTAGAACTGAATCGACTCAAATTGACCAATTATGTCTCAATCACAATTTGACACTTGGAGTAAGTTGATTGCACATTGATTGAGAGATTTTGAGCTGAAAACGACTAGTGGAGTATGAGGAAATGTGTAATTTAATTAGGGCGTTAAGAATTCACATACAAAAATTTGATTGCTTCCTCTTACAAACTCAAGATCGCATATTTTTTCATTTTAGTGTATTTCTTTGTTTAGGATTTTGCTCAAATCATGCAAATCCGTGTCCAACAATCTAAGAACGTATAATAGAAGAATGTATGTTTGTTTGAGAGAAATCAAGGCAATGTTTGATAGCATCCACTTTTTAGGGAAGTTGGAAAGTTTTTTCCATTTTTCACTTTTTGTATTGTTTGATAGTATATATTTTCTATGCAAAATTTGTTCCACCCACCTCCACCACACGCCTGTTTTCCTTGGATTGTGGGAAAATATTTTCCTTCTGTTTTTGTGGGAAAATATTTTCCATTTTTTTTATTATTAATTTTTTGTTTTACAATGGAAAGAAATTCTAGACACAGTGGTAAAAAAAAATTCATTTTTTTTTGTGACAATTTTCATACAAAACAAAGTCAAACGAATGATATTCGGTATGATAATTTTTTTTTTTTTTTTTGGCAATTGAAACAAATTTTAAACCCAATGGTAGAAAAAATTATCACTTTAATGGACAATTTTCATAAAAAAAAAAAATCAAACGGACATCAAATTTTCAACATTTTTCAGGTCGAAAATTATATCAATCAAACACAGTTAATTACAATTTTCAGTAAAACAATTTCTAGTCAATTCAATTTCCAATAAAATATTTTCTTTCCACTTATTTTCCACATTCGCAATCAAACAGACCCTAATTGTAAATGAACTAAAAACTAGTTAAATCGTAAGCAATAAAGTTTTACTTTTCTAGAAATCTTGACTCAAAATCTTTACCATACGTTTAATATTACATTACAACATGATGAGTCACTCACAAAAAGATTGCCAAATCACAGTCGATCAAACTTTAAATCTTGAATTCTTTATCTAGACAATACCTGTTTTCAACCTCCTTGTATTTTGAACCATAAATCTTGATCTTCAATTTTCAAGCTTTCAAGTCTTCTTTGATATTCTTTCAAAGTATAAACTGCAATTAATCTGTAGACAACTCAAGTCAAGAACTTCCAAAATTATGGAACCGATTAAAAAACACGAGAACAAAAATCTCACACTAACAAACACATTGCACCTTAAGAAAACAAACACTTTTCTCATTTCAAGAACAACCAAAAAAAATCATACAAGACGTTTTAGAGTCTTAAATACTAAAATAATGATAAATCTACTGAACTAGCAGTCCTTTAATGGGTTGGGCTACAAAGCAAAATAAATAAATACTAAAAATAATGAACTAAGAAACATTAAGTATTGTTTTGACTTAGAAAACTAATTCAAACGACCAAAGTGCCTCATAGTACTTGGGGGTTCAATGAGAATCGTCGCGAGCTTTCTGGAATTGGGTCATGGACCTAAAACGGATACTGTATGCAAAAGTTACGTCATTTTCTTCGAACACCGTCCATCTGAGTGTTCCAAATATGCACGTTCATGTTTCTCTACACTAACCTCGCCACATAGTTTCAATCAATCTCTATTTCAATTGTCATATTTGCACATGCAGTACCTGAATTATTATTACTTGTGCAATTTAGTCTGGAACTTTTACTGAAGCTACTCTAGGAACTTGATTGGACTTATATGATTTATACTACAAGAATTATACTCAATCAAGCCAATACAAGATTTTCCAGTATAATTATTAGTTTTCGCTTCTTTCACTATGGGCGAGATCCTATACTTATAATTATATAAAAATATCATAAGTTAATTAAATTGGGCTTGCCTTTTTGGTGTTGTATATTTGCTTTCATTAGCTAGAAGAATTAAGCTATTTTGTCAGAAAAGGTTGACATCGTAGTTGACAATATATTGGTGACAGAAAATAATTAGATGTAAAAGTTGATTGTTTTTACAACAGTCCAATAACATAATGTCATGTGACATTCTGTCAAAGGAGATGTCAAACTTTTCTGAGAATGTAACATGATTGCATCTAGAATATCATATGAACTAAAGGAAGTGAAATATAGATCGTGATTGACACTTTGTTCCTCATTTCCGCAATCTTGTTGGGTGTGCACTTTTCGTGTTGTACATGCTTCCATATTAGCTAGGATACTCTCAATAAAAAGAAGAAAAATATAAAGTATAAATCAAATTATCGTATTATATTCTATTTAATAGTAGAGCACAAGTGTAACAAAAAAAAAAAAAACATATAATATATGAAGGAAAATACACAACTGATTAATTATCTAATGTTCACTTTTTTTTAATCACAATTCTCAAATAACTTAATCGTAATAATTATAATGTCCCATCATAATTGGAAAATCAACTAGCTAGAGTCTGTTTTTACGTACCATTGAATAAACTTTGTCACGCTCCTAAACCTATATATCTTGGATGAGAATGGTAAGGCTTCACCAATTTTTTTGCAGATATAGGAATTTACAGTTGCTATTCGTGAGTGTGTATTTGGTAAACCTCGCTTCATGTGCTGTAGCTCGCAAACCACACAGAAGATGTAAACCGTACTACTGCGAAGGGCTTAATCGAGAAAGTTTTGGCAGATAATTCAAATTTGTGACATTCGCTCTCTGCATTCACCTGCTTCACCAACTCGGTCACCTCCGAAGGAGATCGTAAGGTTTCACCAATTTAATTCCATTGCAATCGGATCAGCCTTTTCTAGTTTTGGAAGATTTACCATTAATACAATGTCAGAAAAAATTGATCAATGGAAAAGTGATAATTTTTTTGAAAAATGTATATTACGGAAAAGTATCAAAAATTAAGCAAAGTGCCTATGTGAAAGCTGAAAAAGTCAAAATTGAGAAAAAAAAAAAAAAAACAAATATATTGGCTGAGGTATGGTGATAGTCGAAATACGTGATAGACAAGTATGAGAAGTATACATGAGAATTTTTTTTTAAAACATTTTCTGTTAAAATGAGAGAAGTTGATACTTTGTCGTAGAGAAAAAAAATAATGGAACATAAATTAATGTACATTAGTTGAATACTTAAAAGATGGTAATTCTTTCATGGAGACATGTTGGTAATCGACAATTATTTTTTGAGCGCTTACAATTCTACTAGTTCAAATTTCAAAATTAGAAGTTAATACGTATGTATATATGCATAATGCATTTTAATTTTTATAGCTGAAGAATTTAAAATTTTAGCATTCTCGTTCAGTTAATAAGATGTAAGCGGGTTTAAAGTATTGCATTCCCCTACAATAAAAGGTCTTACACGGACACCTCAATACTTAGAGAACCTGAAATCTCAGTATTCTAAGAAAATTGTACATTATGAAATTCATGAAAGGCTATTTCAAATACAAATTGGTAAATACAAAAAAAAAAAAAAATTAAAAAAATTGGGGAGGGGGGGGGGTTCCGAGTCCCCCCAGGACCCCCCTCCCCTCCGCCCCCGAGTTATACGAGATGTAAATGGAAAGTTGTCTATAAAAAGACACAACTGCTGAAAATAAATGTATTATCGAAAATAGTAGACTAAAAGGATGTCTCTAAATGAAAAGATGTGATTGTTCGAAAATTATATGATTTTTCATCCGAAAATAAAATGACTCTTTGATTAAACAGATTATAAAGTTTTTAAGTGGCATTTATATTCTAACCAGATTTTGAACACATTTTTAGGGCTGGACAAAAGTCTCGAACCGAACCGAGCGGTTCTTCATAAATTAAATACCCGAACGGGTACCCGAATTGAGAACTGAACGGTTTGGGTCAGGTCTTGGGTCTAGACCAAGAACCGAATAAGACCCAAATCTAAATAATATTTTTTTATTTTTTATATTGGATTAATTAAATTTTTAAAATAAATTAACACATTAATATAGCCAAATTTATTTTTTATAATATATTTATTTACTAGGCTGTTCAAATCCATTTGGAAAATTATTTACAAAACTCAATTTGCTATTTAGTAGCCCGTTCAAGCCTATTTTAAAAAATTGAAACTCAATTTACCATTTATAACTTTATATAAAATTAAAACAAATTCTCAAACACTTACCCTGTGCACGATCTTTTGTCGAGTTCTTCAAATTCTTCGTCATTACCGAAAGTTCGAAACCCTTATATCGTCGAAGTCCGCCCTCTACCCCAGCCGATTCAACATAACTTTCTTTTTCAATTATGCTTGTAGAGTTTCTTATTATGGCAAGTAAAACAATTGGAATTGATAATTAAATCAAATAGTTAATAAGTATTACCAATACTTAAAAAATATTTTATTTTAATATCTTTTAATTTATATTTCGTTTTCTTTATGTAGGCTGCTTGAAGTAAGGGAATTATTAATGTGGATCATCAATATTTTAATATTAGTATTTACTTTTTGATATTTGTATTAATTGAATTAATCTTATTGAACATCTTGTTATTTTATTTATGTATTTTTAAATTATGCTACGTTAATTTGTAAAAGTTACTAATGAAAATGTCATTAGTTGTATTTATGTAGTGTTGTTGTAAATGTTAAAAAAATTTAATTATAGTATGGAACCGAACGGACCCGAACTGAACCGAACGGACCCGAACTGAACCGAACCCGAACGATTCCATAATTATATTTGGACCCGACGGTTCCATTTATTAAATACCCGAAACTTTTAGAACCGAAAAAACTCGAACCGAACCGAATCGAATCGAATCGAACCGACCCACGACCAGCCCTACACATTTTTGAGAATTTTATACAATTTGACTCAAGTTTGCCCTGGTCCAAGGGAACTTAGGCCATTGTCTAAGATCTCAAGATTTAAAGGACATAAAAAAAAAAAAAAAAAAAAAATTTAAAACATCAAAAGTCCAACAAAAACTTTCTCTTATTTTTTTTGAATTGTGTCCTCTGATCCTTAAAAAAGCCATTACAAAACAACAAAAAGAGAGCGCTAAAAACAATTGGGCACTTATCCTTGGTTTAAGGAATAATATGGCCTGGTGCTATATTTTGTTGTGTTTTGCTCTCTACCAAAAGTTTATAAAAAATCAATGCAAATAATAATAATAATAATAATAATAATAATAATAATAATAAAATTTAAAAAATCTCACATATAATTTCTTGCTAAGATTATAAAGTTTCTTTAAAAATCATAAATTAATATTTATGAAGATTAAAATTAAGATTTATTTTAAAAGGACTATTTTGTTTCAAAACCAATAAAAATTTGGATTTGAGTCGTTTGTGATTGGTGCTAAAAAGATTGCTCCGCTTGCAAGAAAGGTATATTTGTGGCCTCATAATATTTTGTCATCTCTAGTCTCAAGATTCTCAATACCGACCAAGCACTTTGTAGATATCTATTTTCAAGGTTCTATAATCCATTAAATGTTTTTACAATTTTGAGAATTTTTTATTTAATCCAAACACAGCGTTGTTAGAAATCTGATGACTTAAATACATTTTGGTAAAAGTCGTTTTTGGTCAACGTCCTACAGTGAAGCTTCACGTACAAGAGCGGGGGTGGTTCAATGCCAGGCCCCTCACTCTACATGGAGTGTGTATTTTATTTTATTTTTAAACGTGTGGAGGCCGCCAGTGTGATTGACCTAGCAGGCCCATGTGAATTTTGCTCCTGTACTTGGCGTAAAATTCTAACGTCCTATGATACTTCCATGTTGGATCTGAGAATTTTTTTGATATGGTTGCCGTCCATAGACTTATTGATTTTAAGAGGCCAAAGTTTGACTTATATTTAGAATTTTATCTCATTTATAAGTTTCTAGTCTCAGCCCTCGTTTAATAGAGATTTTTTGAAAATAAATTTTATGAAAAAAAAAAGTAACTTTTTTAGAGAATGTATAGTTAAAAAATAGCATAAATCAAAGTTATTTTATTTGAAAAATGTATGATTGAAAAGTATCGAGGAAAAAAAATGGATTTTAGACAATTGGCTCAATATTTTTCTTGTGTACATGAATGTGCAAGAATAAGTTGAAAACCGAAAATCTATCTAAAAAATTTGCTATTAATTTCCGATGACAACATAATTTATATAAACACACATTTTATCTAAAAAAAAAAATCATTTTGTACACATTACGTTTTTAATTCACGTAGTTCAACATACAAGTATGGCGACTAGTTAAATAACACCTACTAATGCTAAGATCGGAATCTTTAATTTTATGCATTTTTGCTACAATTGAGTTGGACCCTAGCAGACATTTTTGGAGTAGCTAAATTCACCTTCTAGTCATGTTTTTCAATCTTTCCCATATCACTGCTACATCGTTTGAATTTATCCAGGAGTGAAATATTAGATCTTGACACGATGTTTTCAGAGGAGATGATGCAACAAAATATCTAAACACATAAGAGTTTCGAGCCAAATTTTGATGTCGTATGAAAATTATATATATAGAGACTTGATGTAAAAGTAAGTTCACTTGCATGTGAAGGGGGATTTGATTGTACCACATTCATACTTTCAGGCGCTAAGAGATGATTAGATGTGGTAATAGGCCGAGTCGGCGTATGCACATGAGCTCGGCCCGCTCGGCTAGTTACACGTTACTCATGAGCTCGTGGCTCGTGGGCCGAGCTGAGTTTTGACTAATTTTTTTTAAAGAAAAAATAAAAAATAAACTATTCGCCTTGGACGAGCCCGAGCCGCCCACAAGTTGACTTTTAACGAGCTGAGCGATCGAGCCGACGAACCGCTCAGTCCATTTGCCACCACTAGTGATGATATCTTATTTTAGCGTACATTTAATATGACAAAAAAATAACATGAACCATCGTGTCAAGTTAAATGATTATGCAAGAGAACAAATAGTTATTTGGCATACTAATTACCATGTTTCTTAACCAAGCTTCAACAAGTTAACTGGTTTTGTAAATCATCAAAGAAAATCTTGCACTTAAACCACTTTAAGCGACCTCAGTAATTGCTTTTTTAAAAGATGATAAACTTATTTATTCATATTAGTAGTAAGCACGTGCGTTGCACATCTTATGTATGGAATGAATGATATGCATAATATTTTTAAAGTAAGGTAATTGATAATGTTAAAAAATTAATATATATATATATGTGTGTGTGTGTGTGTGTGTGTGTGTGTGTGTGTGTGAATATATTTTTTTTTTATGAAATTACGTACATAACGTGAAAATGTTGAATAAATTGAAAAGTAATTGTTTACTTATTTGTTTAAGCTAGACATTGGTTGGACCCCAATTTTCAATCATTACAACAGTATCGACCAGCTTTTTGGTATAGATGGACACGAAGAAGAATCGAATTAAGAGATATACATTTGATCAAGTTTAAAATGTTTACTTATGAGTAAACTAAAAGTACATAAATGATTTTCAAAATAAAAAAAATACTCACTTTGTTTGTAACATAAATTTTTTTTACCTTAAAAAGTAAAAAACAAAAAAGTATTATATCTAAACAAATTTAGAAACAAAAATTACATACTAATCATGTCCGTCATATTAATCCATAACATTTATTTTAAATTAAAAATCAAAATTACACTCAAAACAGATATAGAAGTGAAAAATCTTAAAACAAAAATTTTCTTTTTCTTTTGAATGTGATTAATACGAATGGAGTAATAAAAATTCTCCCCTTAAATGTATCGAGATAAAAAAAAAAAAAAATTCTTTTTAAACAACACATTTTTCATTAAAATAATATTACATGCAAACTCAAAACTTTTTTTCTTATTTTTTAACTATACGATCTTCATCAATCTATTCCAAAATATATTTTTAGCCAAAAATGGAGCTAAAAGAAACTACTAATAAGTAACTGGATTACCATCAATTTTTATTCTTATACAAAAATGAACATGCAATAATAATAAAATACCCAATATTATATTAATTATTTTATTTTGAACACGCGATATTAACTTTTATTAATACTTAAAAAATTTACTTTTAGTGAAAAATGCATAACGAAGCTTGTATTTAGTGGGGGTGGATGCAAACATGTGAAGGGTAAGTAACTCATAATTATTAGAGTAATTAGTAAAACTTCTAAGATTGATGGATAATTTCTCCCATATTTGACTCTTTCCTTCCTAACCATTGATCACATTTAAGCAATCTTTTCTTTTCAGTTTATTGTCATTTGTATTTAAATAGTTATATTATCAAAATTTACTAAAATCTGATTTTAATCTCTACTAAACAAGAGCGCTAGTCTCCTTTTAAATATAGAGCTCATTTTTTAGAGTACTCATAATTTTATATTAGTTAAATTTAGTTTACTAATTAAAACCGAAGCTCACATATATAGATATAATTTTATTACAATTATATAATATAATATATTAAAGGTTGAATTAATATAATGGTAGATTAATTACAATATAAAATAATTTTTATTATAGCTTTAATATAATTATATATGTAGTCTAGCTTCGTGATTAAACTTAATTTGAATAATGTAATTTAAGTAATTAAACTTAATTTGATTAATATAAAATTTTAAGTACTTCATAAATATAAAATAATGAGCATTAAACTTAAATGGATATTAAATGAAGTTAAATTATATTAAATGGCAGTATATTAAATATCTGTTAATTTCACAAACGATCACTGAAGTTTAAAATTTGTAGAAACGGTCACTGAAATTTCATGCGCTTTCACAAACGGTCACCGAAGGACCGTTATGATTTTAATTCAAACTTAAAGGACCAAAACACATAAACATAGAACATTGAGGACCTCAAGTGCAAAAAACAACTCAAACCCCCCCCCCCCACCCCAACCCCAAACCTAAAATAATCGCCCCATTCGATCAATCTCCTCCAAATTCGTCCTCATTCGTTCGAAATTGGCCAAGAGCCATATGTTCGATGGATGCGCCATGGTGGGTCATTGCAAAGTCATCATCAAAATTCATGGGTGAAGGGGCTGACTGCATTGTGGAAGAAAAACTTTGCATCTTTGGATTTTTTGATTTGTTTGATGTTATGACAACATCTATATGTGTGTAATAAGGAGATTGATCGACCTGTGGGATGGGGAGGACGACATGGATGTCGCCGGAAATTGATTTTTAGACTAGTTTTTGGTACATGTTCATCTAGTTTTGGTTCAAATTTCTGATCAAATCTACCGAGGTTGAGGCTGGTGGTTGGGTGGGTTTTGAAGGGGGCAATGAGGGCTTCAAGGTGGTATGTTGGTCGGCGACCAAGGTGACCGGAGGTTGGGTTTTTGGTTGTCCATAGTTGGTGAACGGAGTTGACAAAGTGTTTTGGTCCCTACTTTGGTGGGATTTTCAGTCCAATTCCAACGGGGTTAAGGCCAGTGGTTGGGTAGGTTGTGAAGAATGCATTGAGGGCTTCAAGATGATATGTTGGTCCGGTGGCTAAGGTCGCTGGAGGTTGAAGTTATGGTGATCCAAAGATGGCGAGTTGAGAGAATTTGGAGGAGGGAATGGTTTTGGGTGCGTGAGGATCTACATGTTTAGTTTACTCCATCTTCATATGAACATGGTCGCTAATTGATAATGAGTTGTGTGGAATTTTTATTCATGATATTTTATATGTTTTGAAAAAAGTTTGATGGTTCTATATTCTTTGCATTATGACCTGGTGTTTTTGGGGAATCAAATTTGAGTTTTGCCCGAGGACGAGCAAAAGCTAAGTGTGGGGGAATTTGATAGAAATGCAAAATGCATATTTTTCCCTCCTTATTTTATGTGCTCGTATGATTATTTTGTGCTAAAATATACTTATTACGCTCATATTTTGATTTAGGTGGCAATTTTATGGATATGACGTAATTTGGAAGAAACATGTGAATAGGGACCAAAATGGAAGAAAGTGAAAGTTCAGGACTAAAGTGCAAATATTTAAAAGTTGTATCGAACCTCATGATGAAGATCAAATTTTGGCGCCGTTGCCGGGGAGTGGTGTTAATTTATTTTTGTGTTTCTTTAGTTGTTTATTTTATTTCGAAAAAAAATCATAATTTTTAAGTTTTTAGACAATTTATTGTTTTTAGGAGTTTTAGCATTGAATTTTATTTATTTTTCTTATTCTAGTTTCTTTTTAACTTGTTTTTCATATTTTTTTTAGTTTCCTTGATAGTTTATACTTATAACTCGATCTTCTACTCAAGAAATTTGATTGCAAATATAGTCGTCAATTCTCAACAATTTGACACTAAATTCAACATGCCATCTACACATGTTAATGAGGTAAATGTTTCATCCATTGAACAACAACTTGCGAGTCTAACTACTCTTATTTATCAAATGGCTATAGGTACTATGCAAACAACAAAGACTTGTGGAATTTGTTCATTGGTAGGCCATCCAACCGATATGTGCCCAACCATTCAAGAAGAATTCGTTGAACACGTAAATGCAGCTGGTAGTTTTCCTAGACAACCACAAAGGAATTATGATCTCTATTTAAACACGTACAACCAAGGATGGATGGATCATCCAAATCTTAGTTATGGAAATCGACAAGTGAATCAATCTATGAATCAAAATTGACAGGATTTCCAACAATATAATCAGTCATACCCTCCTAAACATCAACATGACCAAACTTCTAACTCTAGTATGTCTTTAGAAGATATAGTTAAAACTCTTGCCACTAACACTTTACAATTTCAACAAGAGAGAAGGGTTATCATTCAAAGTTTGGAGAATCAAATGAGTCAAATAGCTAATGCAGTCAGTAGGTTGGAGTTACAGAATACGAAAAAATTGACATCTCAAACAGTGATAAATCCAAAAGAAAATGTAAGTGCAATCACGTTGAGGAGTGGAACGGAGGTTGAAGCTCTAGTGAAGGTAGCCCCTACATTATCGATGGAAGAAAATGAGGAATATATCACAACAAAAAAGAGTGCTCCTAACGATACTGAGGTAACTGAGCGTAAGTTTCCACCTCTTTCTTATTATAAACATGTACCTCATTTTCCTCAAGTTTTAGTAAGATCTAGGAAATATGAACGAGATCATGATGAGCTGCACGAAATTTTTAGTAAACGCGAGGTAAATATTCCACTTTTAGATATGTTTAAACAAGTGCCTCGTTATGCTAAATTTTTGAAACACTTGTGCACAAGTAAAAGGAAACATAAATTGAAGGGGATTGAAAGGGTAAAAGTTGGAGAACAGGTATCTGCAATAATTCAAAAGAAACTTCCTGCAAAGTGCTCGGATCCAGGTATGTTCACTATCCCTTGCATGATGGGCAATACTAAGTTTGAGAAGGTCATGTTAGATTCCGGAGCATCTATTAATGTCATGTCATATTCTGTATACACTTCCTTGAAACTAGGACCTTTAATTGACATTGGTGTGATAATTCAACTAGCTGATAAATCTAATGCATATCCTAAGGGGGTAGTTGAGGATGTTCTTGTGAAAATTAATGAATTGGTTTTTCCTGCTGATTTTTATGTGCTTGACATGGGCAGTAGTAATCAAATTCTCCCTATTTTGTTAGGAAAACCGTTCTTAAGGACATCCAAAACTAAAATGGACTTTCACAATGACACATTAACTATGGAATTTGATGATAAAACTATTACACTTAATATTTATGATTTCATGAAACATCCATGTAATAATAACAATGTTCATTTTATTGATGTGAATGATCAATTAGCACAAGATGTTTTCGAATTTGTTGCCACAAAAGAATGGAAAGTTGTCAATATTAAGCATATTGGGAAGGAAAAAGAGGAGCTAGCCTTAAACACTGAGTTACAAAGAACTGTGGCAGCATTAAATGTTCTTCCAAAGTCAGGTACCAGTTCTTGTTTTGCATTACCAGTTTCTAATGAGAAGCCTCTATCTTCTGTTTTGCGGACTTTCATTTCGGATTTGAAGTCTCACCCAAGTCACTGCAAGTATGTATTCCATGGAGGTGGAGGAACACTGCTAGTTATCATTCCCATTGAACCTGGTACACCGCAAGGAAGATCGAAGCCAACCATGATAGACCCGGGCTGAATAAAGAAACATTGAGTCTAGCCAAAGACGATAAATAAAGGAGCTACTTGGGAGGCAACCCAAGGGGAGTTCGTTCATTTATCATTTTATTTTTGTTTTTATTTTTCGCATTACATTTTTTATTTTAATTATATTTGTCTTTTTCTTTGCATTGGACCTTACATTGGGGACAATGTAAGTTTTAAGTGTGGGAAAGGGATTTAGATTTAGATTACATTTAGATTGAGTGAGTTAATTTTTTTTAGAAAAGAAAACACAAATGTGCATGATTTTTCAAGAAAAGAAGTTGATGTTAAAAGATTTTTGGCTGTGTATGCTATTTGTTGGAATTAATTAGGCTTTTGAAGAACTCATAACATGATTAAATGAATAATCCTCCAACTTAGAGTTGATTAGTGGAGTTATTTTCTTTGAGGATGGTAGTAACTAAATTTTGTAGACAAAAGTCGGTGAGATTTTTGAGCCTTTAGACTGATACATTCATAACAGTCTTATTATTTCTTTTCATGTGTGATATTCTTTCATGGTTTTGTTTATCTAGAACTTGCCTTGATTCTCTTCAAGATCACATTGATACATGCATGCACGAACATGATTAAGGTTATCTTTGTTACATAAATGGGCTTCATTAGCCAAATAGCCGACCCTGTAATTGAATTTTCCATTATTGAGCCCATTTGAGCCTTATTGCCTTTTCTTTGTATAAACTCACATTACAAGCTTTAAACTGGAAAAACAATATCTTTACCCAAGCCTTAGAACTAGTGGAGTATCGTTGAATATCATGAGAAGTGTGAGTATGCAAGAAAATAAGTGTGGGGTATCAAGATTTATGGCAGTGCTATTATTGGTGAATTGGAACAAATTTTCTATGTCAATTCAGGGAGTTTCAATATTGGTGTATAATTTGAAGTTTACATTGTACAAGAAAAACGCAAGAAGGAGAAGAAAAAAAATGAATTATTGAAGAAAAAAAGAAAAAAAAAAGTGATGAAAGAGAGTGATTTTAATGTGAAAAAGATCTATATTCATAACTCTTCCTACATCTCAAAAGGAGTTCGATTTGTGTGGGATAGATGCAAAAACAATGAAGCTATCATGTGGAGTGGTTGGTTTATATGTTTTATGTATATGTTTGAGCTAAGTCTTTTTATCTTTACTCTACTAGTTTCGATGGCTCTTGAATCACATACCCAAATATTTCTCACCTTGACCATAAGCCACATTACAACATTCGAAAAGTCCTTATGATTCTTGTAAAGCATGTGATCTAAGTGGTGGCGAATGAGAAGATATGCAAGCATATGGTAGAACATCTCCATTGGAATGAATTTGAGCGAAGCATTTACCCTTTTAAACCCATGAGAGTTAAGTGCTTATATCCGTGAGGATCTACATGTTTAGTTTACTCCATCTTCATATGAACATGATCGCTAATTGATAATGAGTTGTGTGGAATGTTTATTCATGATATTTTATGTGTTTTGAAAAAAGTTTGATGGTTCTATATTCTTGGCATTATGACCTGGTGTTTTTGGGGAATCAAATTTGAGTTTTGCCCGAGGACGGCAAAAGCTAAGTGTGAGGAAATTTGATAGGAATGCAAAATGATATTTTTTCCTCCTTATTTTATGTGCTCATATGATTATTTTGTGCTAAAATATACTTATTACGCTCATATTTTAATTTAGGTGGCAATTCTATGGATATGGCGTAATTTGGAAGAAATAGGTGAAAAGAGACCAAAATGGAAGAAAGTGAAAGTTCAGGACTAAAGTGCAAATATTCTAAACTTGTTTCTAACCTTGTGATGAAGATTTGAGAGTGTTAAAGGTCAATTGGATGAAAAAAGGATTCAAATGGATGAAATATGGCCAACACATTTTCACATATCAACTTTCAAGTTGAAAAGTTTTGCATCGATTTTCAACATCATATTGAGACCAATTTTGGACATGGTAAACGATCGAATTTGAAGATGGTATCTGAATAAAAGTTGTATCCCTTTGAGTTATCTTTTGAACGAATCTTGAATCGTCTTAATCGGATATTGGAAGAGGAAGTTATGATGAAAATACCGAAGCAGACGCAAAGTGAACAGATTTCTAGCGCTCAAGCGCTCTCCTATTGTTTGGGCCGCGAAAACTCGAGAAAAAGACTTCAAATTGGCCAAGAACATGTAGGGAAGTATAAATAGACCTAAGGAGACCAAAACACGAGAGAACGCCTCCCAACTCTATTTTTCTCTTATATTCATGAATTGTAACTAAACTTTTACACTTGGTGAAAGGAGATTGAAGCCTCAGAACCATATATTGTGAGATCTAAATGATTTTTCTTAATTTAATTCATATTTTTGAGTATTGAATATTTTTCTGTACTTATTTCCATGATTGTTATGTTTAATTGCTAGGAGGCCTACTAGTTTATTATTCGTTGCAATCTACCGCTAAGTTAAATATCAAATTCGTAATTGTTTGATCCTTTTAACTTGTGAAGCACTAAGATTTGATGATTTTCTACGATAGAAGTTATTGAATCTTAAGAAGAATATTTAAATAAATTGAATGCAACCGCTGGTGTTTGTGTTATCTAGTTCATCTATTTCTCTATTGTTTAAAGTTGTTATTAAATTGAATCTTGAGTGCTGATCTGGGGTTATTTAATAAATAGGGTTAATTAGAACGCTGGTTTCTAACTAACTAAAAATAAGGAGAGATAGGAAAATAATTCCAACGATGAATATTCAAAATATGAATTGAATTATCCTTGCATCTATGATCAATTGTGGATTTTCGAAGGTGGACATTAACTTGGACCAAGGTTAGTCTTTTGATTGTTTTCGTTAATTTAATTTTCATTGTTATTAATTGCATTATTTACAATTGTCTGCATACAAAAACCCCCCAATCATTGTACGGAGTATAAAATATTAAATTACACACTATTCGTGGGATCGACCCTTACTTCCACTACTACATTAGTTTTCGAGGTTTAAGGACTATTTTTGGGTGCCTACGACAGCATGCCAGTTGTGAAGAAGGCATTGAGGGCTTCAAGATGATATGTTGGTCCGGTGGCCAAGGTCGCTGGAGGTTGAAGTTATGGTGATCCAAAGATGGCGAGTTGAGAGAATTTGGAGGAGGGAATGGTTTTGGGTGCGTGGGCAACCTACTTTGGTGCTATTTCCGGCCAATTTCGTCGAAATTACGGTCAGTGGTTGGGTGGGTTGTGAAGAAGGCATTGAGGGATTCAAGATGGTATGTTAGTCCGGTGGCCGAGGTCGTCGGAGGTTGGAGTTATTGTGGTTCAAATGTGGTGGATTGAGAGAATTTGGAGGAGGGAATGGTTTTGGGTTTTAGATGAAATTTGCACTTGAGGTCCTCACGATTTTATGTTCACGTGTTTTGGTCCTTTAAATTTAAATTAAAATCATAACGGTCCTTCAGTGACCGTTTGTGAAAGAAATTAAAACTTGAGTGATCGTTTATGAAAGCGCGTGAGACTTCAGTGGCCGTTTCTACAAATTTTAAACTGTAGTAACCGTTTTGTAATTTTGAGGTAAGTTCAGTGACCGTTTGTGAAATTAACCCTATTAAATATACAAGAACATCATCGACACATAGCTAAATATATAAGGCTAAAATTGGTATTCAAAAGTTTATCCTCAATCCGCACTTTTAATATATTGTAGATGTAGATGTAGATGTAGATGCAGATAGATTATACTCCAACATCCCTTGGCATGCCAACAAGATTGGATTCTTTTATCGAAGGTCTAACATGTAGAACCGATAAAGTTACTTATTTAAATTATATCTTCAACATGCCTTGAGTACCAGATTCCATTCCAACATAATTTTGTAAACAGGGATGACAACAAATTTTGAATCGTGACTACATTGAATAGCCTTCAGCGAGTTGATAATCTTATTTATATAAATTATTATCTTTTAACGTGCACATTCACAAAGGGCTTCAATACTCCATAGAATGTTAGGCCTTGTTTGATAGGCGTTAAATTTCATGGAAGTGAGAATTTTTTTTCCATTTTCATGCTAATGTCATGTTTGATAAGTTAAAAGTTGAAGGGAATTTATTTTCTTAGCTCTTACTTCACGCTCCTAATTTCCTCTTTTTTGGGGGAATTGATTTTCCAGTTGACTGGTTTTTATTTATTTATTTATTTTGCAATGAAAATAAATTTTACAACTAGTTGTAAAAAAAAATTACTTTAATGGACAATTTTCATGTAAAACAAAGCCAAATGAACACTAAACTTTGATGAAAAAATAATTTTTTATAAAAAAAAAATTCGTTTTTTTTTTTTGACTTTTTGACAATGGAAACAAATTTTATAATCAATTGTAAAAACAATTATCACTTTAATGGACAATTTCCATATAAAACAAAGTCAAACGAACACAAAATTTAAAAAATTTCCGGATGGAAAATTATACCAATCAAACACACTAAATTAACAATTTCCTACAAAACAATTTCTAGACAATTACTTTCCTTGAAATACATTTTCTTTCCACTCATTTTCCATCCTTGCAATCAAACGAACCCTTAGAATACTTGTTAAACACGAAAAAATGATACCTTCCAAGAAATTGGATTGTGCAGCATAAATGATGGGCATGGCCTGAAATTTGGGATTCTTCACTTGCCTACTTTGAATGCTAAGAATAAAGTTTGCTTCTTTAATTTGAAGAGGGATTTCAAGGAAATAAACTGAGAATGGATCCGCTTTCTGCAACCTTTTGGGGACTGAAGCATACAGAAAGGGTATACTGGAAAACTCCTAAAATACCAGTTGAAAAAAAAATAAAAATAAAAAATTGACCAAACCTCCAAATGGCATAAAGAAATTTTCATCCAAGTATTATGTTAATTATTTTCAAGCAGCAGAAAAATCTCTAATTGCAAATCCAAATCCATTATTTTAAGCATGGCTTAAAAGGTATGGGGCAGAAAATCTCGAACATGCAGTTCTATCTACCCAACAGAAAACAATTCCTATAAAGTTTAATGATTTGTCCAATGGTGAACTTTGCTTCAAATTTCTAAACAAAACAAGAAATCCAAAAAATCACGTCTTTTCATAGAGAAATGAAATTTCAAAATCGTTTCACATGCCAACAACCGTACACAATATTCAATAAATCAAGAAACTCATATCAACAAATAATAGCAAAAGGCTACAGGCATAGCGAATAATTTCCAATTTTTCCACTCAATGCTTGACGTACATCATTATTTATATTATTTTTTTACGATGTGTCACATAGCATTATCCAATTGAACAGTTTTTTTTTTTTTAAAAAAAAGAACAAAATTTTCATCCATTTTATCGCGGAATCCTTCAAGAAATCTTGATTCGGGCTCAATTTAATCAACCAAACAAACACCTACCGAGGAGCTCAACCCACAACTTTAACATTCCGGTTGCCACAAGTTTTTACCCCCACAAAGGAGGAATGTGGTGGTAGCAATATCACAAAGGATGGAAGAAAAAGTGCAATGATTGAACACTCAAACTGTGAAGGCTGTGATGCCAGCCCAATAGGCGATGATAAAACTAGCATTCGACCTAATGCTATTGCCCAATATAACCAACTTAAGTAGCCTAGTGAAACTCGAGGCGCAATACTCGATCCAGTGAAGACGTGTTTGGTGAATGCGACTTTAGTTGTTTTACCTTATATTGAAAGTGCAAGTTTCTCTAGACCGTTGGATTTTGACCTGCCAATCTCGATATATGCCTGAGTGGTAATATGAAAAGTTGATTTTTCACTGTACATTTTTTAGCTTCTATTCTTCCAGGGTTCTATAGAGTCTTATGTGTTCTCTCTTTCATCTACTCTTTCTGATTTTTGATTTATTCTTTAATTTGGTTTAAGAGTAGTATTTCTTTGTGAAATCAGTTGACAGAGTGTATCGTGTATATGGTAATGGTGAGCTCTTTTGGTCCATAGAAGAAGTTATACTTTTCCTGTGATTGTGAGGGTTCTTGGTTGAATTTGGGTCTTACGGTGTTGATATAGAATGGTACAATATTATGATCCTTCGATCAATGATACTTTGATGTCTAGTAGTTTTGATGTGAAGTTTGTAATAGGTTGTGTAGATCTGTAATATTTTGTATCTTGGTTTGTATAACACAAACAAACCACCAAGAACAACTACATCACTATTTCTCCTCATTTAAGAATAAATGGGTCAACTAAAATCACCATCCAATTAAATAAGTTGGCCATCTACGAGTGCTGGGTAACGAGCAAATTTAACTCAATGAAGTTGCTTCTAGTAGCCTCAAGTTATCTTCAGCTCGAGTCATCACTAAAGTGTCGATACAAATTATCCAATATCGATTTAACATCATCACTCGAGATTTATTGGGTATCAAACCCCCAACAAATTTCCACCTAAATACCCAATCAATCTACAAACAATCAAAATACAAAGTTAATGCTTGCATAATCAAGCAACCAATAAAATTGGAATCACATATTGTATCTCGTGTTTTGGACCTGAAACACATATCATACCTACTCCATGTACTCACCAGGGCTGAGATCACAAACAAATACCCAAGTAGAATCAGATAATTACAGTAATCAATCAATAATAAATAATCGTGCGATGGAGATATTGATGCGAACCTACGTAGTAATTGTAGCTACGGAACCCACGACAAATTAGAACAACACAGGAAAGTCAAGAATCAACATTTGAAAAGCTCGACCCAATAAATTATTGAATCAAGAACCAAGACAATCGCTAACAATATGTTGACCCGTGATCACAAAACTTGTGAACTTTACTTTGAATTTGTAGAACACCACAAGAATTTAATTCTTGATGAGTTCAAAATTAAAACAATAAAGAACGAGAAAAAAGCAATTTAGCCTCGCGATAATAATCTCAAATAATTGTGTGTTTACAGTGAATATAATGAGTCTTAGGGAACCCATAAAGCCTAGTTAAAAATGAAATTTAAGTCTCCAAGATACTAAAAACATTCCATAAAAGAGTTTTAACTTAAATAGAAGATTACGCAAAAATTGGAAAAATACACGTCCAGAATGAACTATATGGCCACATAGTGTAATTTTATGCAGTCAAATAGAACAAGTGAAAAGCCCCTCCTTTGGTTCGGTATAGAGGCATACGATCGCATGTCTATTTATGCTATGCGGTCATATATTTTCCCGACAATACTTCTTCGTCCACAGTTTGAACTAAGTTGATCCATTTGGTTTCTTCTCTCAAACTTAACAGAAAACTTGTTCGTTTGCTTGTCATGATCGATGTTTCATCCACCGTAACTTGAGCAAGCAATCACATCACTTCATTCACTCGCTGGCTCACAACCTAGTCATCGAACCTCCCTCAACGATCAATGGATCCTTGTCTGGACTTGTTCTCCTAGCATGGATCACATCATCCCTCTCTCTACAAATGGATTTGTCCTCGAATCTGTACCTGCATCAAAGAAAGATCAGAGACATTAAAGGTATCTAAAACATTATACTCACCTGGAAGATCCAATTTTTAGGCATTGTCATTGATCTTTTCAAGGACTTGGAATGAACCATCTCCCCATGGCTGCAACTTCGACTTTCATTGTTCTGGAAAAAGCTCTTTCCTCAAGTGCACCCAAACCCAATCTCCTGGTTCAAATGTAACGTGCTTTCGTCCCTTATTTGATTGAGAGGCATATTGCTCATTTTTCTTCTCAATTTACAGCCTTACCTTTCATGGAGTGATTTCACCAAGACAGCCTTCCTCTTTGCATCTAAACTACCCCTTTCATTCATAGATAACAGAATTAAATCCAAAGGTGTGGGATTAAAACCATATACGATTTCAAAGGCGAATAAGAAGTAATAGAATATGTAGCCATGTTATATGCAAATTCTATAAATGGAAAGAAATCCTCCCAACTTTTCAAATTATTACTAACTATAGTGCGTAACAATTGTATCATAGTCTTATTAACTACCTCAATTTGCCCATCCGGTTGGGTGACAAGTAATAGAAAACAATAACTTGGTTCCTAACTTATTCCACAAAATTCTCCAAAAATGACTAAGGAACTTAACATCTCTATCATATACAATACTTCTAAGAATCACATACAAGCATACCACTTCCTTAAAGAATAGATCTGCTATATTGGTGGCATCATCAATTTTATGACATAGAATGAAATGTGTCATCTTACTAAATTTATATACCACCACAAATATAGAATCCCTTCCTTTCTTAGTCTTAGGTAAACCCAACATAAAATCCATAAACACATCAACCCAAGGTTTACTAGAAACAGGTAATGGCGTATATAAACCCTGTGGTAAAACCTTAGATTTCGTCTTTTTACAAGCGGTACATCTACTACAAATCCGATCAACGTAACCTTCATCTAGTACTAATAAAAATGTTCACTTAGCATTCCTAAGGTCTTCTTTACCCCAAAAATGACCCACCACTATGTGTCTCACGTACTAATGATTCTCTCATTGAACATTTATGAACACACAACTTATTTTCCCTAAATAAATACCCATCATTCCTAAAGAAAATATTCATAGCTCCCTTATCACATGGTTTGTATATATTAGAAAAGTTTGGATCATTAGAATACATGTCCTTAACATATTTAAATATTAGGAATTTAGCACCTAAAGACGTTAGAAGTATGTACCTCCTTGACAATGCATCTGCTACCGCGTTTTCTTTACCTTATTTATATTGGATAACATATGAAAATGTCTCGATGAACTCCATTTACCTTGCATATCTCTTGTTTAGCTTACCTTGACCCCTTAAGTACTTCAAGGACTCATGGTCGGTGTGAACCACAAACTCCTTTGGCCACAGGTAATGATGCCATATCTCCAAAACTCACATGTTCTTGTTCAACGCTCCAATGAAATCCTACACTTTTCTTTATAATTTATGTAAGTAGTGTGGCAAGTGTGTTAAAATCCTTTACAAAACACCTATAGAAACTAGCTTACTCATGGAAGCTTCTTACTTCAGTTATGCTTTTAGGTGTTGGCCACTCCTTGATGATTTTGATTTTCTCATCATCCACTTCAATACCCTTAGCACTAACGACATAACCAAGGAAAACAACCATTTTCATGCAAAATGTACAATTTTTAAAATTAGCATAAAGTTGTTCTTGCCTTAAGACTACAAGCACACATTTCAAATGTCCTATATGTTCATTTAAATCCTTACTATATACTAATATGTCATCAAAGTAAACTACTACGAATTTACCTATGAATGACGTAAAACATGATTCATTAATCTCATAAATGTGCTAGGTGCATTACTAGGTTCAAATGTCATAACTAACCACTCATACAACCCATATTTAGTTTTAAAAGTGGTTTTCCATTCATCTCCTTCCCTTATTCTAATTTGATAATATCCACTTTTAAGATCAATTTTACTAAATATGCTTGATCCATATAATTCATCTAGCATAGCATTTAACATAGGAATAGGATGATGATACTCTACCGTTATATTATTGATGACACTACAGTCAATACACATCCTTCAAGTTCCATTTTTCTTCAATACAAGTAGTACGTGCACAGCACATGGACTCGTACTTTTCCCCACATACCCTTTACTCATCAAATCTTCAACTTGTCTTTGAAGTTCCTTAGTCTCCTCGGGATTACTCTGATAAGTCGATCTATTTGGAATGATAGCTCCATGTGCGAAATCAATTTAATGTTCAATGCCTCGAATGGGTGGTAGCCCACTATGCATGTCCTACGAAAATATGTCTTCGAATTCTTGCAACAAAGAAGTAGCCAAACTGGAGAAATGACCCGAAATCGGGAACGGGATGCATGTGAAAATTGCAGAATTAATTGAAAATGTCGAGAAAGCCCAAATTCAGGTTGTAAACTGTAGAATCTCGACCCGCAAATTATTGAACCAAACAATCAAACAAAAACGAAATTTGAATAACCTCTTGATTACAAAACCAACGAACCTCGATTTGCGAATGCCACAAAAGGGTGCCTAATCATTTGATAAGTTCTAAGAGGTGAACACCACACATATAACAATATTTGATAAGTTCGGTACATGTTCAATCAAGAACAAGAAGAGAGAAATTCTCAATTCATTATGTCAAAAGTTTTAGTTCATTTACAATGAAGGAAATAAACATATTTATACTAAACCTAATTAATATAGTTAAAACTAAAAATAACTCTAAATATTACAAAAGATCAAAAGATTGTATTTTAGTCAAATTAGAAAACTCCAAAAAAAATGGAAATTTTCGGCCTCTTTTTGTACCATGTGGTCGCATGGTTATACGATTTTTCGTCAACTTGTTCTTGACATGTTTCTGTGTGATCGCAAACCTAATAGTACTATGCACCCATGTAACCTTGTGCCGAATTTCGTGACGATTCCAAATTGTACTCAGGGCGAAAATCTGATACTCAAGTTGAGAGTTATGCTTATTTTAATTCACGCTACTCGTTTTCTTTCCAAATATCTTCCAAACCTTGAATCCAACTCGTTTCGGCTCCCGATCCCTTCACGAAACTTAAACATTTACTTGTCAACTTCACCCATCTAAACTCAATTGCTTGAACCCTTAACTCGTATGACCCGATCAAGTGATTGTATATCCTGGATCATATCACTGGGGAGAGATGTGTTAGATTCCTCAAAATTGAAGAATGGCTCATTATAAACCAATAAGACCATAAGTTGGTTATCAACTACTACCATCTTCAACTCACTCCATTTTGCAAACAAATTCAGTTGCGATTTTTCTCTCCTCTCACAAGACTCTTTTACCTTTCTCTCTTGTCACTCTACTCCTTTTTTCTCACTTTTATCCACTTCTCTATTTTCTCACTTGCCCTCATGTTGTGAAAAGTCAGTCTCACTTCCATTTTCTCTCAATCTTTTTTTCCTCACTTTTCAACTTGATTTGATTTTTATACACTTGTTGTGGTGTCAAGGGTGCAAAAGTAATAGATTTTTCATCCTTAGTAAAGCTGTACCTGTTTTTGTACCCGTCATGAATCACTTCCTATCATATTGACATGGTCTCTCCAACAAAATATGTCCGACATGCATATGAACTACATCACACATCACTTCATCATGATATCGCCCAATTAAGAAACTCACCAATACTCTCTTATTCACCTTAACCTTTCTACACTCATTCAATCATTGCAATTTATAAATCATGTGATGTTTTAGCATAGTCAATCCCAATTTTTCAACAAGTGTTATGCTGGCCACATTGGTACAACTTTCCCATCAATAATCATACTACATACCTTGTTGTTGACTTGGCACCTTGTATGAAATATGTTCTCCCTTTGTTGCTCCAAGTCATCCACTTTGATTTGAGCACTAGGAACCTGCCGTGTAACCAATAGCTCTCCCACTACATACTCCACTTCCTCACCATTGCTAGTTTCTTCCAATTCGAGCATGTCATCATATTCACACTCCCTATCATTAACCACTTCTCTTTTGTCTCGCAAGGTCATCGTCCTTTTATTTGGACATTGAAAAGCAATGTGTCCCAACCCCAAGCACCTAAAATACTTGATATCCCGATTCCTAGATGGTTGGGAATCCACCTTGGGTGTAGCCTTGCTAGTTACTTCATCCTTTCCTTTCGGTAGCTCAGTCTTACCTTTTGAAATAGCCACATCACCTTTATTATTATCCCACTTCTATTTCCAAGAAAAGTTAGAACCCGATGTATACCTAGCTGTCCCCTTCATCTTCAATTGTCTTTCCACTTTCATAACTACATGTAGCATGTCTTCCAACTCCACATAATATTGCAACTCTACCACATTAGTTATATCTCTATTCAAACCATTCAAAAATCGGGTCATAGTGGCCTCCCTATCCTCCTCAACATATGCTCTAATAATCGCAATCTCTATCTCCTTATGATAATCCTCTACACTCCTATAACCTTGGTAGAGGATTTTCAATTTCTAATGAAGCTCCCGATAATAATGACTAGGCACAAACCTCTTCATCATGATAGCCTTCAGTTCTTCCCAAGTATTAATAGACCTCTCATGGTTCCTCCTTCCAGATGTTACTACTTGATCCCACTAAATAATAGCATAATCAATAAATTCAAGCACCACAATCTTTACCTTCTTTTTCCCCGAGTAGTTGTGGCAATCAAATATCAACTCCACTTTCTTTTCCCACTCCAAGTATGCCTTCAAATTGCTCCTTCCTTTAAATGAAGAAATTGTCATCTTGATGTTGCCCATACTTCTATCGATACCATTTCCAATAAGCTCTCTACCCCTTCTTTCATGCATAACTCCTCAATCCCTTATTCTTCCTAGTTCAACATCCATCAATGCATCCTCATTGATATCACTATCAGTTTCCCAATCTCCAACATATTTCGCTATGTGGTCCCCGCCTTCCTTGCCTCCTAGTATTAGGAATTTCTCTAGAGTATTCCCGTCATAAATTAGTAATTAATGTATCTTGCCTATCCAATCTATCTCTCACATCCTCAAACAACCTTTCAAATGTCATATCACCTCATCCGACATATTGACTTGATTATCCTTCCCGTTTGAAGTAGAACAATCCATGTCAAACATCCTAAATCTATTTTCATATTTGCCTCACGTATATTCGCTCGTGTATCACTCAAATTGATTTTTTTCCTCTATTAGTCTCACAACTCTGTCTTTTTTCCACCCAATGCTTTCTTGCAAGTGCTTCAAAAAATTAATTCGATCTCATTCAAGATTTTAATTCTTGTGGAGCCCAAACAAGGAATTAAGTAAAGAAAGTGATCTAGAATGACTCAAGAAGTAGGAATGAACAACCCAAGAAAGTCAATAATCAACGTTTGAAAAGTTCGACCCAATAAATTATTGAATCAAGAACCAAGACAATCGCTAAAAATATTTTGACCCATAATCACAAAACTTATGAACCTTACTTTGAATTTGTAGAACGCCACAAGAATTTAATTCTTAATAAATTCAAAATTAAAACAATGAAGAACGAGAAGAAAGCAATTTAGCCTTGCGATAATAATCTCAAATAATTGTATGTTTACAATGAATATAATGAGTCTCATATATAGGGAACCCATAAAAACTAGTTAAAAACAGAATTTAAGTCTTCAAGATACTAAAAACATTCCATAAAAGAGTTTTAACTTAAATAGAAGATTACACAAAAATTGAAAAAATATGCATCCGTAATGAACTATGCGGCGGCATAGTGTAATTCTATGTGGTTGCATAGAACAAGTGAAAAGCCCCTCATTTGGTTCGGTATAGAGGCATACGACCGCATGCTTGTTTATGTTATGCGGTCGTATAGCTTCCCGACAATGCTTCTTCGTCATCTACTTGAACCAAACACAAAACTTGTTCTTTTGCTTGTCGTGATCGTTATCTCATCCACTGTAACTTGAGCAAGCAATCACATCGCTTCATTGACTCGCTTCGCTCGCGATCTAGTCATCAAACCTCCCTCAACGATCAATGGATCCTTGCCCAGACTTGCTCTCGTATCATGAATCACATCAAATATTACATATGATAATCCACAAATCTTTTCCAAAATACGTTCACACAAAATAATAGATTAACACCAAGTTAATCGAGCAAACGGTCAAAACACATATGTAACAATTGCATCAATGACCCCATGAAAAGATCTCACCACACTTATCATATCTCATTCCGTGTTGGTCACACCTGAAGAGCACATATCTCATCTTATCGCCCACCCTACACACTAGACTGATCACTCAACTCATGTCTAACTGGTAAACCTCTATAGATCCTAAGTTTTTGGAATAATCATCTATCACCACATCAATTTCCCAACATAAGTGGATAATGGGTCTCCACCTAACCGAGGTGATAGAATTACCTCTCTTACACTCCACCTAATCAGGATCTCTTCACATATAAATGATTTCAACATTTAATCACTTCTTCACTCGTAATCTAAATGTCACACTCAACATTCCTAATACAAACCACTAATGTATCCCTAGACATCTATATTCCATGTCACCAATAGACACACAATCCAATTTTTTTTTTACAATGGAAACAAATTCTATCCCCAATTGTAAATTTTTTTCCCTTTAATGGACAATTTTCATGAAAAATAAAGCCAAATAAACATCAAAAGATCCAAATTTCAACATTTTCAAGTGAAAATTATACCAATCAAACACAATTAATTGATAATTCTCAGTAAAATGAATCTAAGCAATTTAATTAATTGGAATTCATTTTCTTTCCACCTAAATTTCATACTTACAATCAAACAGACCCTAACTGCAATAATAATAGGAAAAGAACACGATACCAAGCGTAAAACGTAAAAACAGGTTTGGCAAAATAATTTTAAAACTAGGCAGTTTCTGTCTTAGTTTCCTGCCTTCGATTCTGCCATTTTTCAGCCGATTTTAGTTGATTTTTCACAGATTTCTCAACAACATAAGCTCCGATACCATTTGTCGCAAAAATCTTCGAGAAATCTTGATCCAAACTCAATTTAATCAACCAAACAAACACCAACTGAGAAGGCTCGACCCATAACTTTAACACTCCGATTGCCACAAGTTTTTACCCCCCACAAAGGAGGAAGGTGATGGTAGCAATATCATAAATGGAGGAAGAATAAGATGTGCAATGGTTGAACACTCAAACGAACATAACGACTACCTCACCATTCTCCTATGTTGCACTAATACCAATTGTTACAAAAATATTCGAGAAATCTCGATCCAAACTGAGTTTAATCAACCAAACAAACACCAATCAAGAAGGCTCGACCCACAACTTTAACATGTCGGTTGCCACTAGTTTTTACCCCCACAAAGGAGGAATGTGGTGGTACCAATATCATAAAAGAAGGAAGAAAAAAAAGGTGCAATTAGCAATGTCAAAAAGGCTCAACGACTCGACAACCTGGGCTCGGCCAGGGAAAAGCCCGAGTCGGGCCGACCCCTGAGCCTTTTTTTTTAAAAAGTTTAGATGTATTTTTTTATATATTAATATTTAGTTACTATTTATAATACGTATAAATTGCACAAATTTTAAATATATTATTAAAAATTATAGATTTATAACGAATTTAAAAAAAAAAACACGAGTCGGCTCAGCTCGGGCCAAAAGATCGGGCCGAGCTTCATTTTTTGGCCAATCTTTTGCTATGCTTTGCTTGACTCGGTTTGGGCCCAAAAAAACTCAGTTTTGCTCGAGCCGAGTCCGAGTTTTGAGTTTCGGATCGTTGACATGGCTAGGTGCAATGTTTGAACACTTAAACGAACCGCCAAGAATGGCTACCTCACCATGTCTCCTCTATTGTACTGATACCATTTGTCGCGAAAATGTTGATTCGGACTCAATTTAATCAACTAAACAAACACCAATCGAGGAGCCTCGACCCACAATTTTAACACTTCGGCTATCACAAGTTTTTACCCCCTCAAAGGAGGAAGGTGGTGGTAGCAATATCACATAGGGAAGAAGAAAAAGAATTGCAATGGTTGAACACTCAAACGAACCACTAAGAACGTCTACCTCACCATTTCTCCTCTATTGCACACACATACAGCCACCACTCAGCTGTAGACAAACACATAGGGAAGAAAAAAAATACAAAGGAGGAAGGTGGTGGTAGTAATATCACAGAGTGAAGAAGAAAAAGAATTGCAATGGTTAAACACTCAAACGAAACCACCAAGAACGGCTACCTCACTGTTTCTCCTCTATTGCACACACATACACCCACCACTCGGCTGTCAAACAAAGGAGGATATATATAGAGCCAAAGTTACATTAGGTCACTTATATGGGATAAGTCAAGTGATTCATATAACCAAAGTATTAGGCCTCCAACAAAAGGGATAATGTTAAGAATAAATGGGCCAACTAATATCACCATCCAACTCAATAACTTTGGCAATCCAGGAGTGTTCGGCCAAGAGCAACATTAACTTAATTAAGTTGCTTCTAGTGACCCCAAGTTATTTTCGAGTCGAGCCATCGCTAATGTATCGATATAAATTATCCAATGTTGGTTTAATATCATCGCCCGAGATTTATTGGGTATCAAAACCTAACACATTTATTTGTTGACAACAAAGCAAAATGTCATCAATGCTGTACAAAATCAATGTACAAATGGCATAATCCTTTTTCACCACGAGAAGATCGAACAATTACAGATTTTTGCTGGGCGAAGAATCTCATTTCTTCATAGTGTTCTTTCTTTAACGCAAGTCCATGGAGCTCACAACAATGAAATCAAGATTATACAGGACAAAATGAATCGAGATTTCTATCAGCTGGGAGAAAGTTTAAATACATGTGGAAAGGTAACAACAAAGTAGTTCATAATAGTAACCCAAGAAGTGTAACTAAGTTAAGCTTAGGAGAAGGTCCTTTCTTTTGATTTAGCTTGAATATGTAACTAATCCTATTGGAGATAATTTTTCATCTCTAGTTTGAGAAAATAAATATACACAAATTTTATCAGACCTATTTTTAACTTTGAAAATTCTCGTTTTTCACACTAACAAGCTAGCAAAAAAGGCATAAAAAGCATTTGTTTTGCAAATTTTATAAAATATTTTTTAAATGATTAAACTTCATTTTTTAATCACATATTTCTATGAACATATACATACTATCAACTTAACCATCACTCATTTTTATCTATTTATAAATTAAACTATATAGAAATCTACAAATACTATCAACTTAACTATCACTTATTTTTATCCATTTAAAAATTAAATTGTTTACAAATTCCTAGCAAACGGAGGCTAAAAGATATTCAGCTTTGAATCCAGATCAATGAAAACCAGCTTGATCGAGTATACAATAGATTGTAAAAACATTTAATTTAATATTGGCGAACATTGAAACCATTCAACGCGCATTAATTAAATAAGGTGTACATATTTTGATTTCTAACATAGATAAAAAACGAAAAAGGAGAGAAAAAAAAGAAAGAAAGAAAGAGAGGGAAATAGTCTTAACAACAATGTAAAAATATCTGAATAATTGTTCACCTTCAAAGCATGTTTGAACCTCATTTTTATAGAAGAATGCATTTTGAGATGATAGATTGATAAAAAATGTGTGATTAGAAAATAAGAAAAAGTTTTGAATTTGTGTATAACATTATTTTATTGAACAATATTTGATTGAAAAGAAGAGACAAAAAAATATTTTTTTGAAAATAATAAGAATGTCTCATAATACTAATCCCATAAAGTACTTTTATTTGACAGGACGATGAAAAGATTCTGATAGCGCTATTGAATAGTTACATAATTAAGGCAGCATCGGAAAAAAAGGCCAAAATGGTATTGTGTTGGTTGACGATTAGCATGAAGTAGCAACCCATAAGCCTATTTTATTCTATACTAGTTTGTGCTCGTGCGATGCACGGGTTGGGTTTTTTTAAGGTAATGTTAGTGTGTTAAATACGTTAAATTATCGTGAATTATATCTTGAATGTTAGATATGGACAATTGAAATTATCCCAATAAATGCAATTGTTCAACTGATTGCATATAACTACGAAAAATTGAATGACAAGACAATAGAATAACACAGAAGTTAAATACAGTCTAAGAAGTTAAAAACAAAATTTAAGGTGAGCATGTCTTGCTTATAAAATACGTAGCCGAAGTCTAAATTTTAATTTAATTAATCTAGTAATAAAAGTTTTGGACTCCGGGTGCAGTAGAAACTTGTACATTTGCCTTTTGAACTAAACAAATGAACTCTTGACAGTCATTTGCACTAATTTGAGAAAATGCATTTACTAACTTAGTGATGAACTATGTCAAATTGGTCTTAAAATCCCGTAAGCAGTTATTATCACCCTCGTTAACATCTTCAACACTCCATTTGACAAGACAACCCACTTGAACGCTTTTTTACATAGACTTTATATGCTACCAGAATATCACGAGAATGCTTGCAGAAATGTCCTGCCACAAAGTCCTCGAAATGCTACGAGCAATACAACACAAAACTTAAATCAGTAAATAATGAAGTCGTCACCTAAAAAGAGAGAATAAATTAAAATTAACCATCAAAATATGCAAGGATCGAAAGGCCTAATAATAACAGTAATACATAGAGAGGATCTCAATTTCATCTTACCTTCGGTGGCCGCCTCATATTGTACACCATCGTTTGGAGAGAATGGATAAAAGTATTCTTATTGTATGCCAGAGAACATTTTTCTCCACTCACTGAACCACTCATATTTGCACGTCCAGGCTCATTGAAATAGGGCTTAGCATTCAAAAGTAGGCCGAACCACCTGGTTGGAGTCATAGTCTACCCAACAGTGCTTCATATCCTCCTTGCTCTTTGTCTAAGATTAGACTAAAGGTACCAAAGCAGTCATCCTTTTTGTTGGCAACAAAAATATAGAAGGTGTGGAATGGATCCATTCTAACAAACTCAGCCAAATGATGGTAACGCCATTAATTTTAACAAAATGCACAGGGACTATAACTAAATTCATATATCATCATAAATTAATCATGAATTTTCAGAGAGTTTACCAAGAAAATTAGGTAATATCTTGAAGTAAAAAATTGTAGAGTCCATAAGTTTGATTATAAGCTCATAGACAAAATAGAAATGAATGAAATTAAAACGAATTATGGTTAATCGAAAAATTTATACTATGCATTAATAACGATTAGACAAAAAAGTAATAATAACTAACATGTTATTAAGAGTATAGGCACGAGAGTTTTCGAAATTTTCTTAGCTATAGTTACTTCCATCAGGTTTGTAACTTTAGAGTACCATATTGTCATAAATCCAAGTAAGTGTGAAAAATACACACAAATTTCATAAAATCTAAAATATTCCAAAACTAAATTAGTTATAGAAAAAAGAAATAACAAAAATCAGCAATATAATTATAACAATGAGCGACTAAGATATGTGACAAAACTTACGAAGAAGTTATACTTCTACAAATGAATGAATGAATGAATTTCTCTGTAGACAACATTTTTCGTACATGTACTGCGTAAATTTTCAGGGCTTGATGGTTTTAGTAAGACCTTTAAAGATTTTCTTATTTTAGCTCTTGACAATGCTACAGAAAGCTGGTTCAAGAAGATACAAATCAACGTAATCAAGTGTCCGACCTTGTGCTTTATTTATCATCATTACAAAACATGGTCTAACTGAAAATTAAGTTCTTTTAAAATGAATTGAAATTTGATCATTTTTTAGAGGTACAGAAGGAATTCTTGGTAAAAAAATGTTTTCCACAATATTCACCAGTTATAATTTCAGCAAGAATTACATTCTTATCAAATTTTCTACAAGTAAGGCGTGTTCCATTGCATAATCCTTCAAAAGGATTGATGTTCCACAATAACATCACATGACAGTTTATCTTAAACTTCGATTCATGAGGCAGAATATCATTTCAAGTCAAAGTATTCAAGAAATATTCTTGTAGGCTATGTTATGATTTGTCAATTGCTTCATCAAAGCTATAATATGTTCAAATTTCACCAGGAATCTGATCAAGTAAAATTCTATTAATATGATTAACACATTCATTTTTAGGCGTAAGAATTACTCGATTTTTCATCGTATGTAAATTATCAACATATACTTCTATATTTGAAAAAACATGGTTTATCAAAATTTTCAGAGATATAATTTCATCCTCAAACGGTACAATTATATTGCTCGAAAGCTTAATGAAGTTACAACTGTGTTCTTCCTCTGTTCCATTTCCAACTATTAGCAAATAATCACAAAATGTGGGATCTAATTTTGCTTGCATGTTCTCAATCAACGGTAGATGTGAATACAAATGGCATAAGTCAGAGAACACTAAGCTAGCTTTTATTATGTCTTCTTTTTTTCCTCTCGGTATCACTGGTAAAACTTGTCTAAAATCTCCTCCTAAAATAACCACTTTTTCACCGAAAAGTAAATTACAATCAGTAATATCTCTGAGCATTTTATTAACGGCACAACGATTCACCATATGTGTTTCATCCCAAAGTATTAATGTAGACATTTTTAGCAAAGTCCCTAGAGCCGATTGTTTACTAACAGAATATATAACTTCACCAACTATTTTAAGATGAATTTTAAATCTTAAATGAGTTGTTCGACCTCTAGATAAAAGAGATGTAGATACTCCAGAAGATGCTGTAGCTAATGCAATTAGATTTTGAGATCTTACACATGTTAGGAGAGCTTTATATAAAAAAGTTTTGTCCGTTTCTCCTGGACCATCGATGAAATAGATCCCACTCGATTTGAAATTTACTTTCTCCATAATTGGATTGTACGCAAATTGTTGCCCATTATTTAAGCTTGATGTATGGGCATAGCCTCCATCTATATTCAAAGTTGTTGTCTCCTCTACAATCATTCTTCTCAACCTTTCATTTTCATCTATATTTACATTGAATGATATTATTTTATTGTCATTTATGTTTTTACCCGATGATTCTAAAATAGAATTTATGTCTTCTAAATCTCGTAGTTCAACAACCCTTAAAGGTATATTTTCATATACATAATCATCGATCATATAAATTTTAAATTTATTCCCCATTAATTTTGGATGATCAGGATTGCAGAGCATCAGAAGTATAGTAAAAAGACGTCTTAAAGAAGTATGCATTTTATAAATAATAGCTTCAGACTGACATTCTTCACAATGATTGTTTCCGCCTAACAAATCATGTAAAAGTGCTCCTTCTCGATATGTACTAACAGTTACCCCGTTCAAAGTTCGTAAATCATGAAATGATGTTGGACCTTGAATATGATTGAGAAGAATACGTAGGAAATATCGTTTTTTTTCAGATTGATTTGCTGCGACAATTCGACCTATAACAACATGTTTTCTTCTGAAAGTCCAAAACTTCTTAGTTGAGTTCCAAACAAAATGTGTTGAAAAATCTAGATACAACAATGTACGAGCAAATTCATTTACTTTATTTACCTTAAAAAATTCTGTCAGCATTGTTCTTTTCGTATTTTCGCTGTCAATAATAGTAGACAAATCATCTTCGTCATCATATCTAACTTGTTGATAATTTTCGATATGAAGCTATAAAAAATAAACGGTTGGATAAATTTTCGCCAAATTGAACGAGAAAATCCTCCACATACCTTCAGCTGGAGATATCCATCTAGCAGATTGATAAGCTGAGATTTCGTTGGTTTCTTTTCCTGTTTCATTTGTGGAAACTAAAAAATGAATATGATCATGTCCTTTATACACATATTTGTACAAATATTTTACAGTTTTAATAGAAGAACATACTTCAACATTAATGTGGTAGTCAAATTTTACGCTCAAATAAGGATTATGCAGTACAATCCATCGATTGTCTAACATTTGACATCAACTGCCATTATCATGACGTTTATACAAAGGATATAAGTTATCACCGAATATAGTAGTATTACAATAATCCCTAAAATATTTATTTTTACAACTTTTGTTTGCTTCAATATATACATTTTTTAGATTAAGATGTCCATAAGAGCCATACATATTGTGTTTAATAATAACAGAATGAAGATAATGATATTTATTTTCATTAGAAATTTCATAGCAAACTATCTTATCAACATCTAGAGCAGACCAGATTTTATGGCCATATTTGAAAATTAACAATAGATGTGCATGAGGAAGTCCCTTTTTTTGAAATTCAATAACATATATATGCGCAACAACTGGGCTGAGGATATATTTTTTTGTATAAATCATTTTTCAACTCTTCTAATTTTGCTCTAAATATACATACAATTAGATCAGATCGATTTTGAATCTCATCATTGTGTTTTAGTTCTTGCTTAATCTCTGGCCAATTTAGATTACATGTTATAGTTAAGACGATATCTGACTTTCCATAACATTGTACAATAGTCATTGCATCCATATATCTCCTTAACATATCTCTAGGCCCACATGTAAAAGATTGAGGTAAAACAATTTTTCTTCCAATTTTATACCCTTGTGTCTCTCCACTTTGAACTCTATCTACAATACCTTGGTAAAGTTCAACTCGAATTTGATTTTGGTTGTTATGAAAATAGTCTAACCGTGCAATTTCAATCTTAACATACATATCTACAACATATTGTTGGAGCAATCTACTACTGTAAAGTAAAATAGACTTACCAGAAGACCTGATTTGCAATTTATATGAATAATATTCTTGACAAGAAACCCGTGATCGTTTTTTCATTCAATTAAGCACTGCAAAAAGGAATTCATCATTCGATTAGAACATTGACACTACAAAACTTAGGCGAATGTACAATAACAGAAATTTATAAACCTTGATTTTCATTTTCAATAAATTCAGCTGCAGAGGTAACTGTATTAGAAAATTGAACAAATTCAGACATATGTTGAGTCCTTCTGCACCTTCCAATGCCTTCATGCCACCAGATTCTTCGTATGGAAAAAGTAGAGGATATTGCAAAGGATCATAGCAACCGTAGTAATAATGAACTCTATGTGAATCACCAAAATGACCATATATAGTAATGTCACGAAAGTGAATATTAGCATTTTCATCGTTTTCGACCCATACAACAGCTACTTCAGATGAGGTAGGAGTATTAAATACTCTTTGATCAAGTCCTGGATCGCATCTTATATGTATTTGAGAATCTTGTAAGTTAGTCATATTACTTAAAGACCGAAAGAATCTACTATATGGATTTACCTCTAGGATTTCAATTAGAATCATCAAAATACATTCATCAAAGTTCTCTAAAATTTTCATACGATTTTGAATTTCATTATCTGTATTATAAAAATATAACTGCATATAAGAAGGCTTCTTATTTTGTGGGATAAGTTCATTTACATAATGATATACTTGTCATTGAACTCTAAATGTGTAAATACCTCGATATGCTTTAAAGAGCTCTTTGTCGTATTTGACACCAAATGAAATGAAAGCAAAATGATTATTATATCCCCGTCCAATTTTTTTAAATTCCATACATTTAGATTATTTAGAAGTAAACAAGTTGTACAATTTAGTGGGTAAATCAGGCATAGAGATATAAACTTTTCCATCAGAATAACAAAAATCTTTACTTTTTCTATAAATTTTTCTTGCACCACAATATTTACAGCTATTGCATGTCGGTAATACGTATGCATTCGCTGGTATGTTCAATATATTAAAACCACTTGGTAATGTAGCATTGGAAATATGAGGTGTTTCTTGGTTTGAAGTAAAAACCTCAAAATCATGATGAATTATAGATTGTTGCATTTGTACATCATTCGAATTATTATGTTCAGATGATATAGGATTACCTATCCTCCTACGACGATCATTGCAGTCACTTCGAAGTCGTTTTCATCGATACCTATTCCTTTGATTTTCTTGTTGACGATGAGACATTGTTTCAAAATTAAGATAACCACTCGAAGTACCCATATCGAACAGTTGGAGCCCAAGGTAACCAACAGGAACTAAAAAAAAAATTAAAGAATGTTATTAAGGCTATGTTTGACACCCATTTTTTTTTCTCATTCTTCATTTCAAACACATATTCTATCAATAAAATAATATTACACATAAACCCAAAAATTCTCTTTACTTTTTAACCACACATTCTTCCATCAATCACTATTCAAAAAATAATTTTTCTCCCAAAATGGGTGTCAAACATAGGCTAACATATTTATACTTTCAAGTAAAATAAAATTGTAGAATAGTTGAATAAACTTCTCAATTATCAAATGGTACAAAAATATTCATCACAACACTAACAATTTTTATAGAATAGCTAAACTATAACCGTAATTGTAGAAAACAATAGTTTTAGGAAGAAATAATCTTACATATTGTAAAACATACATAGTAGGGGTGTAAGCGGTTCGATTTTTGACAAATTTTCAAACCAAACCGTTTAAATCGGTTTGAGAAAAACCCGAACCTAAACCAAACCATTTTGAACGGTTTGAAAAAAACTCAAACTTAAACCTAACGATTTGGTCAGGTTTTAAACCGCCGGTTTCACCGTATATTTTTTTGTCCGTCTACTTTTATGACATTAATTCATTAAATTCAATATTTTATATATATATATATATATATATATATATATATATATTACTAGTAATAAATCTAAAACAAATTAAATATATCTACTACAAATTTACATACCAACTAAATCAAAGTGAAATCACAATAAACTAAAATATCGTTTTTTATTTGTCATTTTAGGCTAAGACGTTATGATAACATTACAATACAAGTTTACTAAACTAAATATAAAGCCCAAAAAATATAATGATGTTCAACAAGATCTCATGATCATCATATCTGAAAAATAAAACTACTGATTAGATAGAGAGAATAATTAACCATAGTAATAAATCAATTGTTTATAATATCTAAACATTACGAATTCAGTTTCTCACATATACTCAAACACCAATTGTTGTCACACATGATTCATAGTCTCCATTGTCAAACAAATGCATTCGTTATATCGTCATAGTATTAGATACTGATAGATAAGATAATCTTTAAAAATATAGCAATACAAAATATAAACCACCTGCCACACTTTCATTGAATCATCAAACGTTTCTATTTCATCTAAATATTGATACAACTATGTTCATTCTTAATTTGCAACCAATTCTTTTCGCATATACAAGTCTCAGCCATTCTTACACCTAATAAACTCCTAAAGGAATCAAGTATCTAACCTCCATTTGAGAATGTAGACTCAGAAGCAACTGTAGAAATTTGAATTCTAAAGAGGAAAATAGTTTTTGATAGATTATTTAGTCTCGAGATTATTGATATAAATTAGGATTATTCGGTAATTATTATATATATGTAATAGAAAATAATAAATTGACAAAAATACATATAAATGATAAAACTATTGAATTTTGCATATTTGGATGAATTTTAAAAAAAAATCATTATTTTTATTTTTTTATTTTTATATATTTTTTCACCGGTCCGGTTTGGTTTTAAACCGCAAATAAAATTCTCAAACCTAAACCAAACCGATTTTGACCGGTTTGGTTTGGTTCAAAACCATTTCGTTGACGGGTCCACGTGGCACCAAACCGATGGTTTCTAAAATGCGGTTTCGGTTCGATTTTCCGGTTTGACGATTTTTGCTTACAGCCCTAATACATAGAACAAAACTAAAATTTAAAATATCAAAATTTGTGAACAATAACTGAAAATATACTTTAAAATGAAAAAATGTAGTATGCACAAAGAAAGTTTGAGAACCAACAATTTATTACAAATTTACAAGTTACAATAATAAATAACCAAAATACTACATAAACCTACAAACAAAAACCTAAATAGTTCAATTGGAGAAACTTACCCAAGATAGAGTACACTACTGTAGTCAATTACAACCACCGAAAAAAATAATTGGACACTGTACAAAAGAGAACGGTAAATACAAATTGGAGTCCACAATTTGTTAATAATAATTGAATGATAAATACTATAATAAAAACTTTAGGGAAAAAAATATAGGAAAAAAAATATAAATGCTAACTACAAATTGAACTCTACAAATCTATATAAAAAAAATAAAAACAATATCGTACTTGAAGATAGCACAGTTCAATTGATGTTGAAAATTATAATATTTTTACTTTAAGAATAATATTTTGCAACTGAAAAATAAATTCAAAACAAATTCAATATTTATAGAAATCAGAAATGACTAAAAATATAACAAGTAAAAAAATCATAATAGAAATAAAAAATCGAAGTATATGAAGTAAATTGAAGTAAGTTACATATCAAAGATGATGAAAGGAAGAAAAAATAATATTTTTAATCGCCGTTTAAAAATATAAAAAAAAAGGTCCCCCGTGCACGCACGGGGAGTTGCTTCTCCACATACGTGTACGAGGAATTTTGTCCATTTTTTCCCGTTTTCTTTTGTCCTTATGTTACAACGATTTTTTTCCTCTACTTTAATATAATTTCAGGTATAATTTTATATAATTATTATTAATTGTTGTAATTTAATTAGTAGAAATTTAATGTTTCCGCACAACTCTTCAACCGTCAATAATGCAATCACTGCATTTTTTTCTGTCTGTGCTAATTTTTTGATTTCTATAGATAAAAAGAACTAACACTAAATAACGGGTATTAAAACGGATGCTTGAAGAATATTTTGGAGAGTGGAACATCTATTTAAGAAGATAATCATCATGCATTTAACATAATACAGATATGAATATACAAAAATACTGCTAAACAGAAATGACGAAGGTAGATACAGATAAGCCAAACAATCAAAGATTAGGTGACCATCAATAAAGAAAAAGTGACACAGACAATAATATGAAGAAATCCCGATGAAAAGATCTATAAGCATAATTTTTGAAAAAACAATTGTATATAAATACTAAACATGCAAAACTAATAAAACGAAAAATAACTTTTATATAATCTGAAAAAAAAATTGTATATAAATATTAAACAGGCAAAACTAATAGAACGAAACATAACTACTTAAAGTGAAAAGCAATAGAGGGTAAGAAAATCTCAGGTTTGTATGCTACAAGACTTGTTTTCTTATTCCTACAAGCTGAAAATGATGATAATGAAGTAAAATAAATAATTTCAGAATTTCTTATATTTGTAGAAGCTAGAGAAGACAATGATGGAATGAAATAAATTTTTCTTCCTATATATATACTTCTCCAGCCACTGTTTTTCATTGCCGCCTTAAATGCAAATGATAAGAAAAAATACGTCCACCACCTTCCATCGCCTACATTTTTGACCAATTATAATTTGTCACGATGAACATTAAACGAAGGATAAAATGGGAACACGAAATACGTCCTAAATAAACAGTGAACGAATGATTGTCTCTTTTAATAGAAGAAGGAATATATATATATATATATATATATATATATATATATAAGGATAATAACAATTATTATGTACGTGAACTTTTAATAATAGTGCGATTGATTGCGAATATAAAATTTAAATGAAAAAAAATAAATTTTAGGCATTTTAATTACGTAGAACTTATTTGTATGAAATTTATTTATTAAACGCGTTTGATTAACTTAGTTTTCAACTTAGAAAATATTATACTTGTCCATTTTTTATCAATAGTTAGATGAGAGAGGAGTGATAAATGAGAGAGAAACAATGAATTATTTGGAAAATAAAAACCATCTCTTAATAAATAATTTTTTTTTATTTTCAAGAAAAATATGATCGCGTGATTAAAAGTATGAAAATATTTTTCGTGAAAAAAAATTGTTTACCAAATAGCGTAAAAGTAGAAAATTAAGTAAAAAAATATATTTTTCATAAAAATATTGACAATTAAATGCACCCGAATTCAACGAACTAATCATGTTTCTAAAAATAAAAGGCAACAAATTTACCATAATCAATCTATTATTTGACCAGGGAGACGTGGTCACGCTTGCATAATATCATTAATAAGTTATTTGTCAACTAATAATTATCAACTAATTAATAAATTGGACTCTTATCACAAAACGAAAAGAAAACGCCGAACACTTGAGAAATAGAAAGCCTTATAGGCGTAAAACCGTGTTAATCACCTAGCGACTTTTGACAACTTCACGCTCACTCTCCCAAATATTAGGTTTTTTCTGCTTCACTTATCATACAGGGTTCTATGCTTTAAAAAACCCAATTTCCTAGGGTTTCTGATTTCGCTACTGGGGTTTCATCATGTATCTTTACAGCCTAACTCTTCAACAAGCCACCGGAATCCTATGTGCCATCAATGGCAGCTTCTCGGGCGGCAAAGCTCAGGAAATCGTCGTAGCACGAGGCAAAGTTCTTGACCTTCTACGCCCTGACGAAAACGGTAAGCTCCAAACCCTCCTGTCCGTCGATATTTTCGGTGCCATTCGCTCCCTAGCTCAATTCCGCCTCACCGGCGCCCAAAAAGATTACATTGTGGTCGGCTCGGACTCCGGTCGCATCGTAATACTTGAATATAATAAGGAAAAGAACACCTTCGATAAAATCCACCAGGAAACTTTTGGCAAATCGGGATGTCGCAGAATTGTCCCGGGGCAATACTTGGCCATAGACCCGAAAGGTCGAGCGGTCATGATTGCGGCATGCGAAAAGCAGAAACTTGTATATGTTTTGAATAGAGATACTGCAGCTAGGTTAACTATTTCTTCACCTTTAGAGGCGCACAAGGGTCATACTATAGTTTACTCGATTTGTGGGGTGGATTGTGGGTTTGATAACCCAATTTTTGCTGCGATAGAGTTGGATTATTCTGAGGCAGACCAGGATCCCACTGGCCAGGCTGCCAATGAGGCGCAGAAACATCTGACATTCTATGAGTTGGATTTAGGGCTTAATCACGTTTCAAGGAAATGGTCAGAGCAGGTTGATAATGGAGCTAATTTACTTGTGACTGTACCTGGTGGTGGGGACGGTCCAAGTGGGGTGCTTGTTTGTGCAGAAAATTTTGTTATATATAAGAATCAAGGCCATCCAGATGTCCGAGCTGTGATACCTAGGCGTGAGGACTTGCCAGCTGAGCGCGGGGTTCTGATTGTCTCAGCTGCTATGCATAAGCAAAAATCAATGTTTTTCTTCCTTTTGCAGACTGAGTACGGGGATATATTTAAGGTGACTTTGGACCATGACAATGATAGAGTGAAGGAGTTGAAGATAAAATATTTTGATACAATTCCAGTGACATCATCGTTGTGTGTCTTGAAGTCTGGGTTCCTGTTTGCTGCATCAGAGTTTGGAAACCATGCCTTGTATCAGTTTCGGGCAATAGGAGATGATCCGGACGTGGAGGCCTCATCAGCTACTTTGATGGAAACAGAAGAAGGATTTCAACCTGTATTTTTCCAGCCTAGGAAACTGAAGAATCTAGCTAGGATTGATCATGTTGAGAGTTTAATGCCAGTAATGGATATGAAAGTCCTTAATCTCTTTGAGGAAGAAACCCCTCAAATATTTTCTCTTTGTGGTCGAGGTCCTCGTTCATCCTTGCGGATATTGAGACCGGGTTTGGCTATCAGTGAAATGGCCGTATCACAGCTACCAGGTGTTCCAAGTGCAGTGTGGACTGTAAAAAAGAACGTTAATGATGAATTTGATGCTTACATTGTTGTTTCATTTGCAAATGCCACTCTTGTGCTTTCCATTGGTGAAACCGTTGAAGAAGTTAGCGATAGTGGGTTTCTTGATACAACACCTTCACTTGCTGTTTCTTTGATTGGTGATGACTCTTTGATGCAAGTCCATCCCAGTGGTATTAGGCATATTAGGGAAGATGGTCGTGTTAATGAGTGGAGAACGCCAGGGAAGAGAACGATTGTTAAGGTTGGGTCTAATAGGCTTCAGGTTGTTATTGCCCTGAGTGGAGGGGAGCTTATATATTTTGAAGTGGATATGACTGGGCAACTTATGGAGGTTGAGAAGCATGAGATGTCGGGAGATGTTGCTTGTTTGGATATTGCTCCTGTTCCTGAAGGAAGACGGAGATCACGTTTCCTTGCTGTTGGATCATATGACAATACAATTCGTATCCTATCTTTAGATCCTGATGACTGTATGCAGATTTTAAGTCTGCAAAGTGTTTCATCACCTCCAGAGTCTCTCCTATTTCTTGAAGTTCAGGCATCTACTGGTGGTGAGGATGGCGCAGATCACCCTGCAAGCCTCTTTCTGAATGCTGGTCTACAAAATGGAGTTTTGTTCAGGACAGTAGTGGATATGGTGACAGGCCAGCTCTCAGATGCCCGCTCTCGGTTCTTAGGACTGAGAGCACCAAAGCTCTTTTCTGTTATAGTGAGAGGGAAAAGAGCTATGCTTTGCTTGTCAAGTAGACCTTGGCTTGGTTATATACACCAAGGACATTTCCTCCTAACACCCTTGTCGTATGAGACTCTTGAGTATGCAGCATCTTTTTCGTCAGATCAGTGTGCAGAAGGTGTGGTTGCTGTTGCGGGTGATGCATTAAGGGTTTTTACCATTGAGAGATTGGGAGAAACCTTTAATGAAACTACTATACCTTTGAGGTACACTCCTAGAAAGTTTGTGCTTCAGCCAAAACGGAAGCTTTTGGTAATAATAGAAAGTGATCAGGGAGCATTTACTGCAGAGGAGCGTGAAGCTGCAAAAAAGGAATGCTTTGATGCTGCTGGAATGGGGGAAAATGGAAATGCTGATCAAATGGAGAACGGTGGTGATGAGGAGGAAAATCCTCTTTCTGATGAGCAGTATGGTTATCCAAAGGCAGAAGCTGAGAAATGGGTTTCTTGCATCAGGGTTCTTGATCCAAGGACAACACAAACAACCTGTTTGCTGGAGCTTCAGGATAATGAATCTGCATTTAGCATATGCACTGTGAACTTCCACGACAAGGAGTATGGAACTCTTTTAGCTGTGGGTACGGCAAAGGGTCTACAATTTTGGCCCAAAAGATCTTTCGAGGCTGGATATATTCATATATATAGGTTTAAGGAAGATGGAAAGGTCCTCGAACTTTTGCATAAAACACAAGTGGAAGGAGTACCCCTTGCATTGTGTCAGTTCCAAGGAAGATTGCTAGCTGGGATAGGACCTGTACTTAGATTGTACGACTTGGGGAAAAAGAGATTGCTCAGGAAGTGTGAGAATAAGTTGTTCCCTAACACAATCACATCTATTCAAACATATCGTGATAGGATTTATGTTGGTGACATGCAGGAGGTATGCTCTTTAATAATCTAGCTTATATTTATACCGCAGAATTGATTTATTATTTTTTTTTTTTTTGTAAGAATTTGATTCGGAGAGCAGAACGCTCATGTTCTCATAGTGTAGTTGATAAGCTATTTAAGAATTTGCATCTGTTTATGTTGGAAGCTTCCATTTCTAGGTGTCCATGGTACAGGTCGATGTCATGATGGTGATGTCACAAACAATTTGGAGAACTAAAAGAGGACTTTTTTTTGGGAATAAACAATCCTGTAAGCAAAAGAACTTTGACTCTGCCATGTTTGAGCAAATGTTTCGATGTTTGTCTCAAGTGGTTTAAGGAGTTTGTGATTGACTTTTGAGGTTCACAATGTTGTATTTGAAGTAAAATAGGTCTCGATTAATATAATTTTTTATTAAACATTATGTTCTTTGAGTGCTCCAAATACAAGAGTTATTTTATCTAGTGAATTATGATGATTTCAAATATGATGGTTAGGTATTACGATTTGCAAGTAATAATTTACTCGTACTGTTTTCTGCTAAGAGTTCTTCACCAGCGGTGTTAACTTTTTTGCAGTCTTTCCACTATTGCAAGTATAGGCGGGATGAAAATCAGCTGTACATATTTGCTGATGACACTGTTCCCAGATGGCTAACTGCAGCACACCATGTAGACTTTGACACTGTGGCTGGGGCAGACAAATTTGGAAACGTTTACTTTGTGCGGTTACCCCAGGATGTTTCAGATGAGATTGAAGAAGATCCAACTGGTGGGAAGATAAAATGGGAACAGGGAAAGCTGAATGGTGCTCCCAACAAAGTTGATGAAATAGTGCAATTTCACATTGGTGATGTGGTTACTTGCTTGCACAAGGCATCGCTGATTCCAGGAGGTGGAGAGTGCATTATTTATGGGACTGTAATGGGTAGCTTAGGCGCATTGCTTCCTTTCACATCTCGTGATGATGTTGACTTCTTCTCCCATTTGGAGATGCACATGCGGCAGGAGCACCCACCTCTGTGTGGCAGAGACCACATGGCATACAGATCTGCCTACTTCCCAGTCAAGGTAAAGTTCAGTTAATTATCTTCTCCTTACAATGTGATAAACTTTAGTACTTGCCTCGAAACAACACAATTTCGTAGTTCTTCAAATCTGGAGAAAACTTAATGCAGCATTGCATAGAGATAGCACTTGATACAGTATTTTTATTTTTATTTTTTTATTTTCACCTTTTTTTCTTACTTTCTTCCATTTTTATTTTTTTGGTTCTGTGAGCCAAAGAGGTGGGGTGGTTGGTTATGTATATAAATCTTATTAAGTTGAGAAGAAATTTTCAGTTTTTTGAAAAGACAGTAGATTCTGACACTCTAAGTTAATACTATTTTGATGGTCCAATTTGTCATGCTAAGAGGGGCTGATATCTTGGTAAAAAGAAACCTGGAATACAATAAGTTCCAATGTGATCTGCAAAACCTCTTACCAAGGTCACTGTGATAGATAGATAGGGATGTTGATTTAGTTTGCCAATTATCTCTGACTCGTTTCCATTCTTAGATCTCATAAATTACCGTTTGTCTCGTGCCAAAATTCAATTATGATGATGGAGACATATTTCACCTCTGAGTCATACTCAATTCTTATAGTTTCCACCTAAAAGCAATAGATTCAAATGTTATGTACACAGTATGGGTTGCCTCTTTATGGCATCAAGCTGTGCATGTAATGATGAAAAAACTAAACCTGGATGGCAGAGGTTTTAATTGTTGGCTAATGTTCATTGCTTAATACTGCTCACACTGCTGGAGCTATAACAACTGCAAATTTCTACCCATACATTTTACATTAAAATATCTGCAATTTGTATCCTTTATCTCTAAAGCTGATTTGTCCATAATACCTATTTGTTTGTGATTTTATCCTTTGCAATAAATTTGCAGGACGTGATTGATGGAGATTTGTGCGAACAGTTCCCAACTTTACCCATGGATCTACAGCGTAAAATTGCTGATGAGTTGGATAGAACTCCAGGGGAGATTTTGAAAAAACTGGAAGAAATAAGGAATAAAATCATTTGAGATTGCGCTCATGAAAGGTAATTATCTCCCTAGCAATTCCACTAGTGTGTTTTGCCTCTATTACTGATATTGTGCTCCTGTTTGATACACTTTAAAATTTTCATTCTCATTCTTATACTAATTTTCAATCACACATTTTTCAATAAAATAATATTTTCCATCACATCAATAATTTTTCATTCTTTTTCAACCACACATTCTCCATCAATCTACTATTTCAAAATACATTCTTTCAAAATAATGTGGCTCAAACACACCTATGTAAATGTCATACTTGTTCACTAGGTTATTTGATGATGTGCTTGTAATTATCTGTGGTTGGAATCTAATTTTTGCAGTCAGTTTCTATTTTTATATGTAAGATATACCTAGTTGGAATGTATTCTGTCAATGTTATCTTGCATTTGCTTCTGGTTCATTTATCTGATTGAGGAAACATGTTTTCCTTATATATTTTTTTGGGGATCTTTTTTGCATCTAGACATCTATCTATGGCTCTGTGTAAAGGAACACTATATGCGGCTGTGAATGTGGTTGGCTCGTTTTTAAAACGTTAATGTAATTACTAATCAGATTTAATGGGCACAGGTATGGACAATGACCTTCGTGTAATAGAAGATTGGCCTTGTTGATGCTTAGGATGGTTGTTACAAGCCGAAAGCACGTTCAGAAAAATAATGACATGGTTGAAGAATGAAACACACAGAAATCTGCTCTTGAAGAAGCAAAAACTCTTATTGTTCCTTGATCTTGCTGCAGTCTCTTTTCACCTTATTTCTGTTTTAATTTTATCTAGATTTATAACTTAGTTTGATAATTTGAGGTATTCTTGACATACCCCTCTATGTTTATTCCCCAGAATCTTGTCAAGTGAAGCAATACAGTGGGTCCGAAAAACTTGTACTGATCTTGATTTGCAGAATTAGAACATGTGAATTGTATGTTGAGCCAGGTGCCCTGTTTATTCAGTAGAAGTGTAAAATCAGATGAGTAAGTTTGAACTCTAGGGTGACAAGGTTCCTCCGAATCTTGTGTAGTTTATACACGGTGACATGATTTGCGTTAACATAATGGCTGCTTTGTCACTAGGAGTGGGCAAAAATTACAGAAGTAGAGTTAAGAAACCAGACAACGGTTCCATTTTATTTTTAGCCACACATTCCTTAGGATCCACAATTTTTATATGCTTTCAAACTTAAATTATTTGGCAGCCATGGTCGTAAGCACTTCAAAGCTTAGCCAATCAAGCACGTACTTTTTATATACTTCCATATCAGGTAGTTCAGGACCAATAACGCAATAGTAAGATTTGACATACGTTCCCATCGAGAATCTTTCTACCAAATTGAGAAGATAAATACTACAAATATCGTTATATTTCATTGTTGATGAGGGAAATTTACACGAGCTGGTTTTAACCGACACTTGACAAATAAGTCCTACTTGTGGGGGCACAACACGCGACAGAACAGTATTATGGCATTTCTTCCTAATTGCTTTCAATTTATGGGTAGGCAGGGTAGATGGCTCTTTATGCATCTTCGCGTCCCATACGACCGTATTGAATCTTTACTCACTACTTGAATGAAATGAGAGATAAAATCTTCATATTTAGCATTAAACGAAAAGAAATTTGAGGAAGAAGAATAATACAAGAGAAGCACCTAGTGTATAGAAAAAGACATCCTGCAGATTATACACAATAGGTGGGGCCCATTCTTTTTTAACAATATTTAATTCATATGGGGTCCATCCCCATGTGAGTATCTGTAATTTTTCTGTACAAATAAAATTTTCCATAATACAATGCTGGCCAAAATGATACCCATCATTACATTCTCCAGAGAATTAAGGCATAAATAAAACCAAGTATTACTACTAAAACATGTATGTTATTCTAAAAAATATTGAGACAATTCACGTCTGTCAATCAAGAAACGATGGCATCGGAGTCATAAAAAATAACAATTTGCAATCATACACCTTCCAAGTGACTAGTATCACTAGAAAAATATAAAGGGAAATCCTACTTGCTGCTACTAATTGCATCTCACATGTATGCTAGTCAAAAAATTTCTTCTCTCACAAGTCGTATCTCACATTCCATTTGCCTTTACTGTCAGCATTGAATGTCCAGTTATTTTCTCTAATTTGGAAGTATGGAATCTGGAATAACAATTATAGAAGCAGTGAGCTAGTAAATATATAACATTGAATATTAACGGATAATGTGCAGATTATGCATTTATTACAAAAAACACTATACAAGGAAATAAAGCGTCTTACTATTATTAAGGCTACTAGAGAGAATAATATCTTCATGATCAAAAACAAAAATGATTATTTGAAATTTAGAATTATTAAATAAATTGGCTTATTTCAATGAAAGATGTTACTGTCCATGGCTAAGAAACTTTTTTCAAAAGTACCATGAAGTAACAAGACTGAAGGTGGTAACCTAGATCTTTTTCCTCCTGTTTGATCAATATTTCCTAACCAATTGTCAAACTAAGCTATGGTCATTAGTGTATTATAAGCAAAGGGAAAGAACCCCAATATAGAATCTTCAGTGTTCCTCTAGGAAACAATACAATAGCTCCAAAATGGATATTATTATGCCAGTATAATGTGGTTTACACATTGCCACCTCTACAATCTCTCAAGTAGAATGCACTTATTCTTGAGAGAGTTTTGTAGATAACTAGTCACCCTCGAACCATTTCAGTTTAATCCCTTTTCCCTATGAATGTACTCTTCATGCCAAAATATAAAACAGAAAAGGCAAGCTACAGTTTAAAATTCCCCCTGAATTTATTGCATTTAATATATATAGGATAAGAAATAAATTTTAATCTAGGAACACAAAGATCGCACAAGCACACGGTTTCTCAATAAACTTCTAAATTCAAGATTCAGTATCAATTTGCATCAATAACTAAATCATGAACCCGACGCTGACCAAAATGACCAACTTTGCATCAATGTAAATACCAGAAACCTTAGTGTTCAAGTAATATACCCTGTCAACAACTTCATAGCCAACTTTCAACCTCAAATCTTGGTCTTTTTTAAAATTATAGATGATCCAAGTAAATTCAGCTGCTCCTTGGGGCTCCCTCTGCAAAACCATTGCGATGTGCAAATTACTTGAGTAACTTAAAAAATGAAGGTCCTAGTATATAGTTGTGTTTGTGCTTGTGTGAAAAACTGTGAGCATCTATAGTCTCACGGATGGACACAAATTGCAGAAGAAAAGGAACTCGAACCTCTTTAAATTCCTTTTCAATAATAATTCGACCCTTGACGTTAAAGTTTATAAACCCATTGTCAGTCACCGGAAATGTCTTCTTTCCACGAACACTGTACCTTAACTTTTCGTGCCTAGTGTATTGAATACCTGCTCCAATGCTGGCTGATATCTATACATTATCATCAAATATATAAATCTAATACCATTCAGCAACAAATTTATCCAGTCATTATTATTCTTTCTGGTTTCCCCTTTCTCTATATCGAAATAGGGGAAAAAAAAAAAAAAGGAAAGGAAAGGGTTTACATCAGGATAGAAATGCCTTATCATCGCACTAAGATAAGTTGGAGCTCCTATCCTTGTGTCCAGCTCTCCATGAAGCTGCCAATTTGAGTGAACAGATAAAACCTCTAACAGAACACATCACTACAAGGATGTAAAACTAAGCATTTTAATTTAACACCGTATTTTTCAATTAAATAAAAGATAATAAATCTCCAAAACAGTTGGCGATAAGAGCAGGTATGGCTAAGCTTAAAAACATAACATTACCCATAATAAGTAAAAAAATATGCATTAAAACAATTGTTTTTAATATTCGAAGTTAAAGAGCTATATTCATTCAAAATTCGATACGGAAATGAAATTATATGTATGTAACGATCGACCTGCAATTGAGTATTGGAGTCTGTGGCGATGGGGTACTTTTCCTTGGCATGGATTCTCAGGGATTTGGAGTCTCCGCCATATCTAAGTGAGCTCTCCATTGTTATGAGCTATATCAAATGCTTATCCACTTGACAAAACCCTAATCCTACAATCCTATGACCTATATGGATATGGCAGACACACGACGCTATGCTCTACAACAAACGGCAGTGTGTGAGCGTAGTTGGATAAATATTTTTCCCATTATTTGCTATTTTTTGAGTGAATAGTTGTTGTTATTATTGTGAGATTTATTTATTTATTTTTAATTTACCTAATAAGGTTTCCTTTTACCACTTTAAGCCAGTTCTTGATCTTCAAATTTTGATACTACACTGATGGTTATTATCAAAAAAGGTAATTCTTTTATTTAAAAAGTAAATAAAAATTTCAAATTTATAGTGCATTTTACTAGGAATTTTTATCAAATTTAAAATTGTAATTGCACATTTTGGCACCACTCTATTGTTACTAAATGAAATTTGTTTAAATTAGGACATTTTTTTAGACTAGACATAGAAAATAATATTTTTAATAAATTTTAATAAAAAAATGATAAAATGTGTGAGTTTCGTAAAATATGTAATTAAAATTAATTATTAACTTTAATTTGAAAAAAAAAATTAATTTTAATCTCTACCAAACCGGTTTACATGATCCTAAGGGCCATTTTGATGTGGTTAATTTTCTAAGAAACTTTTTCAAGTTTCAACTTTTGTGGTGTTTGACACTTGGCCCATTTTTCTTGAATTTGTTTTCCCACCATTTTGATAGGAAATTGTTTTTCAGGTTTTTTTCTTTTTTGACAATTGAAAAAAATTATATCAATAATGATAAAAACACTCACTTTAATGGACAATTTTCATGCAAAACAAAGTCAAACAAATGGAATTCGATATGATAAATTTTTTTTTTTTTTTTTGGGAAATTGGAACAAATTCTATACCCAATAGTAAAAAAAATTATCAATTTCATGAATAATTTTCATTAAAAAAAAAATCAAACGAATGCCAAACTTTCAACATTTTTCATGTGAAAAATTATACAAATCAAACACAATTAATTATAATTTTCAGTAAAACAATTTCTAAACAATTCAATTCCCTATAAATCATTTTCTTTTCACTCATTTTCCACATTTAAATCAAACGGACCCACAAAAGTTTTGATGATTCATTTACCAGGACTTTACTTTTTTGTGAAAAATAAAATATAATAAATTTAAGCCAACTTCAACCAAGAACTCTTCTAATCCCTACCAAACCGATTTACATGATTCTAAAAGTTTTTATGATTCATTTACCAGGACTTTTTACTTTTTGAGCCAAGTTCAACCAAGAACTCTTCTAATCTCAAAAATAGTTTCGACTTTTCAAAAACCTGACCAAACAGAAATTTATTGACTTCAAAATAATTCAATTTTGATTTGAATTAGTTATGATTTATTCATGGCATGTTGAAAGTAACTCTCACACACTAATATCTTGCCTCAATTGGCCGATGTTGTAGCACAACCTTGTATTACTCAAAATACAGTCGAATGTCTCTAAAGAAATATCACAAAAGATTTTTAGCAAAGAACCACGTCACTGTATCCCTAATTTATGTTGTTCAAGTCGCAACAAAACTTCGCCCCAACCAATACATAGAAAATGATGGATGATCGAGTTGGGTTAAACACAAAGAAGGTAACCGTTTTCTTCCTGGATTAGATCTCATCAATTATTTCAAAAAGGTCATCAACTTCCTGCCTCAATAGTGCAATTTTCTGCTGCACTGAAGCAACACGATTCTCAGTTTCTCGTCCCCCCAATTTCTTCTCATAACAATCTACCACCGTGGAGTGTTTCAACATTAGCTTCTCTTGCAGTTCCTTCTCCTTGGCAACCAGCTCCTCCACCTGCATACGAGGCCAATAAAGCTATAAGACCATAAAATGTCGAGATTACCAATATATTCTTATCCCTTCACACAAACATGCCGTTCATGTTTGATAAGTACTTGAGACAATATTAGATATTATAATGAAAAATATTCTTTTTAATCTTTAATACTATTAGGTACTATATGATCCTACGGTTATAGTTTTAGATACAACCAGTGTTAATGATAAGAAAATCAAATAGATAGAACATGAACCTTAGATAAAATCTGAACAGCTTGGGGGGAAGATTGCAAGAATGACAACAAGGGTTTCAACTCTTTGGACAAATCCTTAAGCGAACTGTCAGCAGCTTTGCGAGCTGCTTTGCAAGCTTGCACATCACCGGTCCTTGAAAGATCTCGTAATGATGCTTCTATTTTGTCATGGACTGCCATACAGCGGTTCATGATATTTTGAAACTGCTGAATTGCAGTTTGTACCTGAAAAATGGATCACCCAGTTTATGATTTCCCTTAACTTGAAAGGTTGATGATTTCTCATCAAACTGATACAAAAAAGGACGCAATATAAACTCACCTCATCCCACTGTAGTTTAGCCATATAAGAAGCAGATGATTTTGAAATTGTCAAGTCTGCATGCATATAAACTATGCATGCAACAAAGAAAAAGAAAAATCCAGAAATCAACATCAATGGCTCCCAAAGCAAAGAAAGGCTGTTGAACTTGTAATAGACCTGTGGCAAAATAACATATATCAGCTCCCAACAGTTCCAAAAGCAAAGCCACTGCAAAGCAGAGAAGCATAAAGGAATGCCATTATGACAGGACTCAAGACGAATTGGATACACAGACACAAAAGGCCATTGGCATTTAGAGACGAAAACACTCGTATGCAAAACCTGCCATCCTGCTCCAAATGGAACCCATTCTCGTACAATGAAAATAGAAAGAAAGCATACCAATCTACGAGCGAATCACATCGAGAGAACATTTCTGAAAATACTGTTTCGGCACATCACCACTCATAACACAATTCCCATGTTTTTATGAAGTAAGAGGTAAGCTAAATAAGAAGAAAAGAACTAATTTTAGTTCACAGGAGACAGATTACCCAAGAATATAAGTGCCAAGAGCCAGTAAAGGCATCTGAGAGAAGGTAGGAATGTGTTTGCATCACAGAATTAGAAAATTGATGGGTGATGATGCTGGCGAGCCTACTACTGCAGACTCTTGTGAGTTGATGGGTTCCCAGATGTACAAAATTGGTGGATGACGCGACTTGGGTTTTAAACGTGGATCCAAATATTTTCATAAATAGGCAACATTCTACTTTTAAGGTGCCATATGTTGAAGGCACGTCAAAAACATTTAATTCCACCTAAATGAGTGAAATTAAGGGATAAAATACATGAAGAGAGATGCTGCAGAATCAAATGCTTAAGTTCTAAGCCATTGACTGGCCCTCAAGGAAAAAAGAGGACGGATCAATCAATGACATTTTCCAGAAATCATGAACAGTGCAAAATTTATCATGCTTGATAACCAGACAACATCTTGGAAAATCAGGGTCAGAAAACCTTTTGAACTTATTTGATGCCTTTCTTCTCAAGTTCAAGTTGATACTGCATAATATCCCATTAGCGGGAACACAGCATTTAGCATTCTTGGTTTTATTTCCATTTTCTCAAACACTTGAAATCATCATTTTCTTATCCATCTAAGCAAAGATTAATGTCAAATTGTTACTTTTGTTCTCCCACTATAACATTTGACTTTGAATGTACAAACTAACTTCATATATGCAAATTCAATAGGTCATTACAGGGTTCAAAAGAAAATATATCAATAGAGGGGCTAGGAGTGACTGGATGCAAATTTAGGTAATTGAACCATTTAGAATTCCATAAAGTAGAATTTTTAAAGCGTTCCATTACACTGGAATTTAAAGTGTAAAAGTTCACTTACATGATACTATTGTTAAATCAACATACTGATGATGAATGTAGTATATATATTAAGAAGACTATTTCATTTTGTGTTATCATCCAGCATATTTAGCCCCCGTTTGGCCCCCATTTTTTTCCATTACATTACATTAATTTTTTTTTTCTCTTCATTTCAACCACACATTCATCAAATAAAATAATATTACACACAAATCTAAAAATTTTCATTACTTTTCTACCACACATTCTCCCATCAATCACTATTCCAAAAATTTTCAACGCCCCAAAATGGGGGCCAAACATGGGCTTAATTTCAAAATTACCTGAAAATATTGATTATGCTCAGGCACAGCGTTTGTCTTTTCCAATACAATTACTGGTCGACCAACCATATCCAAATGGGAAATTTTTGTCTACAATGAACCCAAAAGCAAACATTATATTAGAGGGACAGTTCCTTTTGCATCAAGGAAAGAAATATTTCTAAAAAAAATTCAGTTCAACCACACCTCTTCTGACTGGTTGACAGGAAATGGAACAGAAACGGAAATATCCTTAGACCCCTCTGGCAAAACAACCTGAAGTCCAAGAAGCCACATAACCAATCTTGACCAGAGAGCAACAAAAGTTAAAAAAGTAAAAAACTAATGGTGCTTTTTATACCCTCTAATCGTTGCTCAAGGTGACTCATGATTCAACAACTTAGCAAATAATGATACTTATTATTAGCATTATAAAACAACATAAAAGAAAAATAATGGCATGATGAAAGATCATTGATAGAAAGATAACCTGATACAAACCACCAAGAAAAATACTAATTTTCCACATAACTTGGCCATAAATGAAGTTGTTACATGAATAGTTCCATAAGGCTAGTTTGAAAGTGATAACTTCAAAAAAATTTATTTGACTTATTGTGAGACACAGAAACCCTATTTTTTCTGTTAATTGCTGAAAACCACTCTGTCGTGCTGGACTCTTCCTGTAATCTGTAAAATAATCTGATGAAAGATGATCCAAATGGAAACATACATTATATATCTGGATATGAGAAAAGGACTATTACATGAGACACCGTTGAATCAAAAATAAATAAACGCAAATGATGCCATGAACTCCATCCGCCATGCATATGTTACCCACACAGGTGGTGAAATGGTTCAAGTACCAGAGAAAGGCAAAGACAAAGCTGTAAAATTCCAAGATCTTTATTTTATCAGGTATTAACATTGGTTTTCTGTGATTGCAATATAGTTGGTTCCATTAAACCTTCGGTACATGTAACAGTGGATCGATCAGAACTGCAAAAAAGATTCTAAATGACTCCTAGGAAATAAGATTTAGTTTACTGTTCTTGCTGTCGTGGATAATTCACATGAAATTCATGCTTCTGAAGTTTAAGTCAGGTTGAGCTATGTATAAACTGAGTCGAGTAAAATCTATACAGATTGTTATAACTTTTTTCTGCACAACCAAGAAAAGAGAACAATAAAAACAATGTTCTGAAAAAGGCCAGAAAAAAGACTGGAAACTAACGTCAAACAATTTAAGATTTCAGTTCCACGTTCATAAGTCCTAACAAAGTTAAAAGTGATGCAGACATTAGGCATAAGCAGTATATACATCCAAAGTAAAATCATTGTGTAATGCAATGAATTCATGAATAGACAGATGTGTAAAGCACAAACAGAGAATGGATAAGTAGGTATATTGTAACCAAATGAAACTACAATGATCCAAAAACATGATGGTCTAGTCGTAGGAACACATTTTATTTTCCGAGGCTCAAATGACCCCAAAGACAAATGATGCAGGATCTAATATCCTTACAATGGGTATCTGAGTAAAGACACATTACCTTCACAATTAGGTTTTCAATGACCACCTCCTCCATTGAGCAACCAAAGGAGATATTAAGAAAACGTTTTCCTTGTGACTGAAACAAGAAATCTTGAAGTGGCAAACCATATCCAATGGTAAAGGAAGTTCTCCATCCACCAAACATTGGATACCGAGGTTCTATTTCCAGCAATGTCTGAATGTAAAGAAAATATTTTCTCAATCAGAATTAAAATGCAACAATACACTGCCTTAAATAAATAGATCCCACCTTTGCTGAATCTCCCCATAAATTAGAAGTTGAAATATTTCCTATCTCATCCCTATAATAAATCGAATGAGCTCTTGGTGGCAATTTAGCAACAAGATTCTTGAATGCTGATGCACCTCTAACATGGGGCCGAGCTTGATAGTCTAGCCTGCAATTATTAAAATTAAACATAAAAATTGATGCACATAATATAAGTTCATACAAAATTGGATTGAAATAAGATATATCATCAATACCTAGAGAACTCCCCAGTAATTAGTGCTCCTGCATGATAAATGTTATAATTTTCTGTCACCTGCACATTCCCCCAATGGGATATTTCTATTTCTCGGACCAACTCTTGAGCAACAGTAAATGGCTTATTGTTCATAAAGTGGACTACAATAGGAGTATATGAGAAAGAAGGAATATTCTCGTATGGACCATATTTAATCTCTGAACCAGAGAACTTGGTATTCTCTAGTTTAGTATAGGATTCAACTTTTGGCTCAGGCAGTTTAACCGTGAGTGTCTGAACCTTGACTATATAAGGAGATAGATAATATGCACCATCCTGGAAGGCGAGAAGCTGAATGTCAGCTTGAGTTATCTTTTCAGGGAAGGGTCTCAATATGTGAGTAAATACTGCCTTGACATCCAAACTGATACTTTCTCCTTTTCCCAATGCCTTGGGTAGAGAGATAGCATACCAAGACAATGCTGGGGGCATTCCTTCAGGATTAACAAGTCTGATAGGAAGACTACCAGAAGAACCTTTTGTTTTTCCTTTCCCTTCACTAATCATCGCCATCAGATATGCCAAGTTCTTTGCCTGATGATCAGGGAAGGGCAGCAGAATATCTGACACAGTGTCAATGCCATTATTTTCCACCTGGAAGGAAGATGAGAAAATATCAAATATAATCAATCACAATGTGTGTTTAAACTCGCCAAGTATAATTGGCGAAAATTGAACTAGTCATTCATAGATTTGTCCAAGTAGTACATAATCTAATTAAGCAGTCTAAACGGAAATTTAAAAATTAACTCACCTTCAGTGATGTAGTGGTGCGCACTATCTGTGATGATAAATCAATCTGCACCAGACCATAAGTATGTCAGATATCTGACAACTACAAACCGAGTAACAAAAGCAATGTACATCCTGATGATAAGGAACAACTCAAGTGTGCCAAATGTCTGGCATCCATTTCTATCATCTATTGTCTACAATTTTATGTATTGCTTAAAGAATGAATCCTTTTATTCATCCCTGTTTCCATCCAACAAAATTAGCTAGGTAGGAAGATTATTCTGCCTGTGCTCATTAAATTTGTAGGTAACGACCACACACATACCGAAGCAATCAAAATCTTAAACCCTAGGCATCTTAACTACACTCTCTAATAAGGAAAATGATATGGCAAATCACAAAAACAAATGAAATCCAATTGAGTGACTGAAAACAACATATATCCGAAAATAAACAGCGCGCAGCACACCCATATAGAGACTTACGCGTCGATCGAGCTTAGAGATGACTAGATCGGATAAGGCAGGTGAGAAGAGCACAAAAAACGCGATAAATAAGAGCAGTAGATTGAATCGAATTTCCCTCATCTTCTGAGTGGGAGATCCGCCGTCGTCAATTGTGTCAATGTGGTAGCTCGTGTGTTGCAGGCGTACGAGGATGCTCGTTAGTTGTTATACGTTTTCTCCTCTTCAGTGCAGTAAACACAAGTCGCTTGGACAATCTACACACGACTTTATATCAGCCTGTGCGCGTTTTTCACACTGTGGATTTGCTTTCAGCGGAACTGTTTTCATAAATGGCTTTGCAACTTGCAAGATAAAAATAGACTTACTATTAATAGTTCGTTTATAAAGTTTTCCTAAGCCCCTATTTGACCCATATCATTTCAAAATACAATCGATTAAAACTTATTTTCAACCACATATTTTTTAATAAAATAATATATTTCATCTCATCAATAATTTTTCCTTACTTTTTAACTATATATTTTTCATCATATCATTATTTAAAACATATTTTCATCAATAATATCCATCAAACACCCCCTAATTTATAATATATTTATATAGCAGTTTTTATTATTAACATCGCATTTTAATTGTAATAAAAGTGGGATTGAATATTAGAGTCCTAAAAGATTGTATCGAATATACCTTCCAACTTCTTCGATACATCATTGAGAGGTTCCATAATTTGAAGTAGATAAAGTAACCCAACCTATTAGAGACAATAGACTTATCGTCCAACATGATATTCAGCATGAGGTCATCATAAAGAAAGATTTATTGAGCTTATTTAAATACTAGTGAGGGCACGTGCAAGGCACGTGTTGTAGTATAGTTGGCTACGTAATAGCGTTGACAAATTTTTGGTTATTGTTGAGACATCATGCATTTTGGATTCATGTGTCTAAAGAAAATGACATAAAAACACAACTCCACAACAAAAAATACAAAAACTATTTTCTTTGAATATCACACATGTTCCTGGATGTCATCACTTGGAGCCAGTAAATGAGAAGGGTAAAGGAACTGGAATTGGAACATTGATGCCAACCTGAGGTCGGAGCAGAACCACTTCACATCAGTAACAGAAACTTAAAACTAAAATTATAAAAATAGGGAAAACAATCAATGAATTTTGTTCCTAGGAAGCAAACTTTTAACTAATCTGAAAGCTGATCCAATATTAACATATTCTATTGATACAAGTTCCAGTATATTTGACATGGAGAGGTAGCAAGAACAAAATGATGCAAATTTGAAAATTTAGGCTCAGCATAGACTATCATTTCAATCTTGCAATATCGTTTAGTTAAGTGAGATATATTAAGCAACATAGTGTGATACCTGGTCTGCTTCTATCTCAGTTTGGAATTTCCTTGCAGCTACACCGGATGTAGTAAAATGAGCCGCACCGTTCCTGTATCTGGAAATTTAGATACACAGTGTGAGATTCAAATAAAAAACAAAGAAAGAGAACTTGATGATAAAAGAGAGATGAGAAATAGGAAATGCTTATTTTTGTTGACTATGTTTATGGCTTCTTCTAAACTATCTGCCTGAGATGAGAAACAAGAAATATGTAACTCTCAGCATTTACACATGTTTAGTTTAGTTGGAATTGGATCGGGTAAGTAACTGAGGGTGGAGAGTCAAAGTCGCTTCCTGTGGTGGCTGACAGGAGACTTTTGCTTTAAGCTCTAATTACAAAATATTTGGATAATGTATCTTGATGAACCAGCTAACTTGCTAATCTTAAGAAGTTGAAAAGTCAACAAAAAGTGGCATGATACAAAAATTGAGTGCAACAACCCTCGTGTGACCATACAGGTTGTTAAAAGAACATGCAGTGACTAAAGGATTTATAAGCAGGAAACCCCAATTCCAGGATCAGAAACAAGCATCATCTATCAAGTTCAACTGTTCACTATGCACTGACCTTCGACCTCATCAGGTCTTTCCACTTCATCAGTTTCAAATCTTCTGCCATTACACTAACTTATGTTGGAGCTCAATTGTCATTCATACAAATGAAGAGTAGTTTATTTTAATGGTGAAATTCAAAAAAAAAAAAAAGTAATGAAAAACAATAAGTACTACATAACTATGGTTTTAAGAGTAAAGTACCTACAGGCTAACTGTAAACATAAGTTGAAACTTTAAACTATAGGAAGTCTGTAAAGACAAACTTGGCAAGAATGTGTACAATTCAAAAAAATCTTTTTGGCAATAAATAAGTAAAAATGTGTTTCTCTTAACCTTTTATCTTTTCACAGGTAAAGAATAGGTAACCATTTTTTAGTGCCATTTGATTGTCAGTAAAAATGATATGGTGGGGGAATTTTCAAATCCAAGGAAGTTAAAAAAGTTTCGTGAACTCGATAATCCTAATCCAGAAGGCCAAAATCTGTACTTATTTAATATTTAATATTTTAAAACTCCAGAGTTTGTTTATTTCAGTATATGATTTATATTCCACTCAACAATTATCTCACATTACAATCATAATTCCAATTGTATAAATCGTAAATATAATTGCAAATTGAAATTCACAAAATAAATAAATCTACCAGAGACCTAATCCATTATATTGAACACAAGCATTTTTTTGATAAACAATTACACAATTTTACCATTACTGTATCAGTTAAATTTCTTCTGACAAGTTGGCAAAATCGAAAACCTACTCTTACTTATACTTGCAATCCTTAGTTAACAATGAAAGCTACTAAAATAATAGTAAGAAAAATTTTCAAAACAGACAACTATGGAAAGAAATAAGTAAAACCAATCAACAAACCTTTCAAAAATATTTCTATTTTCCTGCATAAAGTGAATATCAAGATTATGGAAAGTCTTCAATAATATCTCTAAAGATCTCTATCACACCATTCTCTATCACCTGAAAGGTTGTGTTCAATGTCAGCTGAAGAACTTGCTTCTAAGGAGTTATCAGAGTGGCGAATGGCAAAAGCAAAAGAGATGGCACAAATGGTAGTTTTGCCTGACAAAGATATAAGACGTTTGGTTAAGAAACCATCAACAACAGAAAGTGCAGCATCCTTCCTTCCTTCCAAATAGACTACCCTTGTACTACAGTGACCCCTAAAGACTCGGTTTATCACCATATATTATAGACAAATGCCAACAAGCGAAGAGGCTTGAACCCACCACTTGCTGCATCCACATGAATTGGTGTTTAACCAAGACAAGGTAAGAAATGCACAAGTTGTTTATTCATCAATACTTGTGTGGAAATCGTGGAAATCAGTACATTTAATGTGATATGGTGATAATTTTGACTATAACAACTACCGCACTTGAGCACTGGAAGTTTCCTTGAGATTATTCTCTTACAAAACAACAGTGTCACTTGGAGGGTAGTCATTAACATTGCTGCATATATTAACAATTCTATTTTCCTAACGAAAGAAAGCAAGTAGTTAACAAAGGCAAGTCCAATCAAGAATTAATGTAAAAATAAATAATTGAATTTCAAACATTACCGGAATCACATATGTTCTTTGTTAGCAAATCGTTTCCCAATTTTAGGACCTGAAAAATAACCAGCACTCAGATTTGAATTAAAACTTAAAATCAATAGTTGATTAAACATCTAGAAACAAAGCGCTGTCAGATAATAGTAAGAATAAACACAGAGTATTTGCAAAGGGGATTGGCTAAAGATGCAATGAAATGAAAGAGAACAGATAACATTCATCCTAACATAGGATGCGTAAGCAGGTACTGAGTGTCGGGATGATACGAACAGAAATAAAAAATCAGAAGATAAATGTAAAAAACCATGAGATGGAATTACTTATCTTCTGTGTATAACTATAAGAATATGAAAGGATCAACAACAATTACACATTATTTCCATTCTATACCCAATTAATTAGTCATAGAATAAGACAGCTTGGAAATAAAAAGATATCATAGGCACAAGAGTATCATACTTACAAACACTATGAGGCCTATCCTTTCTATCCTCATCTCCTCCTTGCTCTCCTCTTCCTATTAGTTAAATAAGAATACCAAACTTTCCTATTCTCCTTCTGCTTCATCTATTCTCTGTAAAGAGTGTGTCATAGGCAACTTGAAACTTAGTTTGAGAAGTAATATTTCAATAATGATATTTTGCTTTAATCTGGTGACAAATTTTCATATAATCTTACCTGATTAATTCACTCTTTCTTTTATATGAAACCTATATCATATGTTATTTCGTTAAATCTTAAATCCTAGATGTCCAGAGATTTTAGACAGTTGCTAAGCTAGAATGAGCAGGTAAGAAGAACAACTAAATAAGCTTGTTATTTACATAATCAATCAATAAATTTGTTGGGTGAATATCCATAAACAGGGAGTTAGATGCTACAGAAGTTGAAAGTTGAGGATCTAAAGTCCAAGAATCTTTTGAACATTGAATGGTAAATGTAGGTGAAAACTTCCCTAATTATAGTTAACTGTTTCTGTTATATGATAGAACAATAGGTTTAGTAGACAAAATAGTATTGCTAAAATAAATTTGAAACATAAATTTATGTAATAATATCGTCAGAGAAGTCTAGCGGGTGATTGAAATGTGGCTTTCGTAATACATGTTCAGGTATATAATTAGCAGGGAAAAAGTAGAAATCTAGAAATAAAGCAGTTACCTTCCTGCTTAACCTTTTGACTACAATATTGTAGTTTAATAACTTGAGTAAATGAATATAAATCAATAGCTGTTTATTTGCATTGCTTTCCAAATTCAAACTCTTATCTTTTCTTTAACTCTGATTCAATAACAAAAGGAATGAATTAGAAGGTAATAATGATGTAACCGGATCCAAATCGAACAACCACTCAAAAGAAAATGGTTAAAGAAATGGAAAATATAAAACATTACTCTTTCCATCTATCTACACCCCCATCCCCGGTGGATATTTTGCTGATAAGGTTCTTAATTTGAATCCTTTAAAATTCTTATGATGCTAGTTAAATTCTAAAAACAAAGATGAGCTCCCAAACATTAAAGAAGCAATACTGTGGTTTAAGATTGCTAGTTCAGTTAGGTAGATACTGCCCAAACATTAAATAAAACATACTTGAAACACCAGCAGGACAAATGTGAATGGAGAAACAAGAATAATCACATATGTAAAGGGTATGCGCAGGTAAGACAATGAACAATTTAGATTAAAAGCCATCACTTAGGCTTACTTTATCATTCACGTTCCCTCCTTTAAGCCTCCGAGTATAGATAAAACGTCCTGGAAAGACAATATATTACCGAGATCCAACCTGTAAGAATAAAAAACAAGTTACAAGTCAACTTTAAAACTCACTATGAACATCACCAAAGTATGTTTTAACCTTAAAAACTTGGGTAATAACTTCAACATAATATCAATCATTCAACAATAGTACAACCCTCTTGTGCACTAACAGAAACCAATATCTAGCAAAAATATAGCACCATGGCAATTAAGTGTAATATATTACTCAAAATTAATCAAAAGAGACAACATTAGTATCATATATCAAACAAAGGAAAAAAGCATTTGGAAACAGTATAATCATGACCCCAATAATGAAGAATTTCCCAAGTCCAACATGTTGATTCCACCGACACAGTTAGCAAATGTAATAGCTTTCTTTGCACATCGGAACTATTTGTAATCACTTCTATATCTGCATTGCTTTGAGTCTAATTGTCTTTAGTTGAGCATGGGAAGTACCCCATGCCAATTCTTTTCTCTCTATATTCTCTCATGTTATATATTTTGGGTATTTGGGTTGAGGGCCTCCCTACTTAGAACATTCAACAAACATGAACCTTTAAAACTTTTTAACTTTTCATAGTATCCTTTTTTTGGCAACAGTTTACATAGGCCGAAAGATCTTGAAGAAGATTTTAAATACCTTGTACCCTTTTTCAGTCTTTATATATTCCAAGCAAAAGACTACAAAAATCCAAAATCTTGGGAATTTACTCGAGCAGTTACAAAATACACAATATGAAAGTGAAATGCTTTACAACTTATTATTCAGTAACGTAGATGCAGATTTAGCATTTATGAAAATAAGAGCATTAAATGATTTAGAAAGTAGTAGTGACTACACAGTTCAAGAATACCAGATTAAGGAAGTTACCTCTGTCTTCTAGGTAGAGCAGTTTCATATGCAGATCATCATTCTTTGTCAGGGAAGACATTAATACGTCTCCAGCCATTGGATTCATGTGCATCTCTCTCTCCAAAACATCAATACATATCCTGTCTTTGTTCGCTTCCTGCCCCTGCTCCGTTTTTGCTTGATAATCTTTTGGCCTCGTCAATCTCTGACAAATACTAACTGCACACTGGTCTTCCAATGTCGTTTCTGATGTACTGGCTACCTTGGTCAAAAGAGAGACTATAATCGATGGCTCCCTGCGCATAGCAGCAATGTGAAGCACAGTGTAACCCCGCCTATTCCGAAGGTGAACATCAGCCAAAGCTAGACTAAGAACCTCAGATACCATCTTAGGTCACAATATGCAACAGCATAGTGGAGAGCATAAGCCTCATCTAAGGTTATATCAGAATCAATTAGAAGAAGCCTGACAAGTTCAACATCATCTGAGTCTAATGCCTTGTGTATTCTCTTAATTCTCTTCTCACGCAATGGATTGACAGTTACCTCATTTTCAACCGTGTGGAACGGAGGCAAGCATCGTGCCTCCGTTCCACACGGAGACACGGGCTACTTCCGTGTGGAACGGAGGCATGCACCGTGCCTCCGTTCCACACGGAGACACGGGCTACCTCCGTGTGGAACGGAGGCACGCACCGTGCCCAAACGGAGGCACGCACCGTGCCTCCGTTCCACACGGCTGCCTCCCTCCGCGACTCAATAAATCCACATGGAGTCAATAAATAAATCTCACCTATGTATATAAAAATTGAAATTGTAAAGAATAATAAGAAGTTGAGATTTTAGCTGAAAAGTAGGATTTTGATTTCGAGAAGATTAAACTCGTCCACTCTCGAAAAATCCGCCAAAATTATTTGAATTTCAGAAAGTATTGAAGACAGTTTCTGCTAAAGTGAGAAGAGACGTGGGTGTTTAAGGGAGAAGGTGGGTGTTTAAGGGAGAAGATTGCGGTTTAAGGGAGAAGAGGCGGTGAGTGAAACGGCGTCGTTATGGTTGACGATGGGAGAAGCCGACATCTGTCCAAGGAGAAAACGACGTCGTATTGACGACGATGACGTGGCAAACTCCCTCTTTTAGTATAGTTAGGAAATGAATCCCTAAATAAGTGAATGATTGATGCTGTACATAAAATAGGGATGACAAAAAAACTCGTCGACTCGGGCAACTCGGGCTAGGTGCCCGAGCCGGCTTGTATTATTTAAAAAAAAAATTAAATTTAAAGTTGCCTGCAGGCAGCTACTATAGATTTTATGGGGAAAAAAATCGAGCCGACTCGGGCCCAAAAAATCTCAAGCTAAGCCCGAACTGTTTTTTTCGGCTTGACTCATTGACATAACTAAGATGAAAGCTTATCAGATACTCAAGTCTCCTAATCTATTTGGTCAACGTTCGACGTGGTAAAATAAGTCCACTCGTGTCCCTGTTAACCAATTGGCTAGGCTTAAGGCGGTGAAAGCAATCACTGGATGGGCTATTTCTGGCTAATGATGAATATGATCATATCATCTACAAATGATAAGTGAGAGGCAAGAGTGTACCTCTATTTTTGTAAATCATATTCGAATATCTCTAAAATTAGTGAAAAAGTAATCGGGAGAAATAATCCGCGGTGGAACTAAAAAAAGTGAAAGATGTGATATTTTGTCGAAGACCACTCAAGGAACAGGAAAAACACATGGCCAACCATTAAATAAAACTGAGAACCTACACTTAGATATGTACCGTCTGATCCAAGCAATCTAAATATGATCAAAGTTAAACCTCTCTAGCATTAAAAGAAGAAAGCATCAATTCATGTGGTCATATACCTTAGCCATATCAAGCTTAAGGACAACATTACCTCTCCACACCTTTGAATCAAGAGTATAAAGAAGTTCTTGAGCCCAGAGGACATTATCACCGACAAGTTGGCCCGCAATGAATGTGCTCTACTGAGGAGAGATGATCCGTAGAAGTAATAAACTCAATCGTAAATTTAAAAGCTTAGAAATCCCCTTATTAAACATTGTACATGAGTTGATGGGTCAAAACTTAAACCACCTCAACGCATCATTCTTCTTGGAGAGAAAGATAATAGAGGTAAAAATTCCCTAGGTAGGTAGGTACCTACCAGAAAAAAATTAAGACTACCTAGAATACGTCATCTTGAACAATCCTCGAGCACTGTTCATAAGAGAAATCATTCGAGCCAGCCAACTGTTGGTATCCATTCTAAAAATGCTTCTCGCAACTCATCTAAATAAGGATATCGATTAAGTGCTATATTAGCTACCTCTATCACCAACCTAAGTATGACGTCGGGTTTAATAGGACCAATAGGTTGTGCAATGATAGACAAGAGATCCTGGGAAAAAGAGATAGCCAAGTTCTAAATAATGATATTAGTAGATAACAATTTCTTGACCGAGTCCAAATGGACCTGATATAAAACTGTATGCAGTGTCCCTGAACCATTGAATGAAAAAGTGTGTTATGGTCACCTCACAAATCCAATGAGATTCGACATTGTGCTTCCAAAACCCCTCCTCAATAACCAAGGTCTGATTCAATACAACATGTGCATGATAAAGAACAACGATGAATAGGTGAGGCGCCAAATATTAAACACCCTCAGCATCATCCATGCTACACTCTGCTTCCATAAGCCGCTGAAAAATATCACCAAATTCATGGTGATTTTACCAACACAACCCCTATTTTAGCCTAAAGAACTTTTCAGAGAGCAGTCATCATAGTAAGATGAGTAAGAGGAATGATTTCTAAGAAATGAAGGCTAAAAATCATGATGCTTAGTCCAGGTAGTTGAGGAATCGAAAATCGATGCCCAGAATTATCATCAAAAGACCACTAAAGAAGAATGCACATGATCTAAAGAACTGAGATTCAAATGCCTCACAGTAAGTTGTAGACAAAAGGATACACCTAAATGGTTAATCAAAACTCTGTCCAAACGTTTACACACTCTGTTATTACTCCAAGTTTATTGACTTCCATAAAAACCATCATCAAACAACAATCCATTATATTATAAAAGTCATTAGTATATCTATTATGTATATCCTTCTCTATGAGGTTGCTATCATGTGTAATGGCATTTAAAATCTCCCATATATAATCACGGCTCATCTGCAGCGAGGAATATAAAGTGAAGACCCATAAGTCTCTTCTGCCAACATAAGAACATGTAGCATATACAAGAGAAATATAAATTGGTCTAACCAATCTAGGGTCCTTAATTTTAGTATGTAGGAATTTGGTATGACAACAAGAACTATTACATTAATCTTCACGTTCTAAAAATAAAAAATCTTATTTAAACATATTTTCTACCCATGTTAAAGGATAAGGATCTTCAAATAAAGTGTTAAGGATGAGATCATGTGTGATGTGGTACCTATGCATGCGGGGCATATCTTGTTGGGTAGGCCATGTCGATATAATAGGAAAGTCATTCATTATGGGTACAAAAATCGTTATAGTTTTGTTAAGGATGAGATGTCCGTTACCCTTGCGCCGTTAACACCGGCACAAGTGTATGAAAACCAAATCAAATTGAAAAATGATGAAGAAAGGAGAATGAAAGAATTAGAAAAAAAATAGAGAAAATAGTGAAATGGTGAGCACGGGAGAAAATGTTGAGGTGGCTAGTAGAGAACAAAAGAGATGGAAGCCACATGAGGGGAAAGAAAAAGTCTTTCGAGAAGAGAGAGAAGTCGAAAGTAAATTTCTTTGCAAATGGGAGTGAGTTGAAAAATGCGATAAATGAAAGGTAACATATGATTTTGTTGGTTTATAAGGAGTCATTCCTCAATCTTGAGGAACCTAACCCACTCCTCCCTAGTTTGGCTATCTCTTTTTTGCAGGAATTTGAAGATATGTTTCCGGAAGACATGCTAGTGGGTTACTATCCATTCGAGGCATTGAACATTAAATTGACTTCGTTCCTGGAGCTGTCATTCCAGATTGACCAACTTATCGAAGTAATCCCGAGGAGATAAAGGAGCTTCAGAAGCAAGTGGGGGGATTGATGAGCAAGGGGTACGTGAGAGAGAGTACGAGTCCACGTGTTGTTCCAGTATTACTTGTGCCAAAGAAAGATGGGACTTGGAGGATGTGCGTGGATTGAAGAGCCATCAACAACATAATGGTAAAGTATCGCCATCTTATTCCTAGGTTAAATGATATGTTGGATGAATTGCATGATACGTGCATGTTTAGTAAAATTGACCTTAAAAGTGAATACTATCAAATTCGAATGAGGGAATGTGAAGAGTGGAAAACTGCTTTTAAAACTAAATATGGTTTATATGAATGGTTAGTAATGTCATTTGGACTCACTAATACACCAAGCACTTTCATGCGATTGATGAATCATGTCATACGTGCTTTATAGGTAAATTTATTGTTGTGTACTTTGATGACATTTTAGTATATAGCAAAGACCTTAATGAGCATGTAGAACATTTTAAAAGTGTACTTGTGATTTTAAGAAATGAAGAACTTTATGAACTTTATGCTAATTTAAGAAATGTACATTTGCATGGAAAATATTGTTTTCTTAGGATTTGTAGTGGGTGCTAGTGGGGTAGAAGTAGATGAAGAAAAAATAAAAGCTATTAAAAAACGGCCAACACCTAAAAGCATACTTGAAGTTGGAGTTTTCATGGATTGGCTAGTTTTTATAAGCGTTTAGTAAAAAACTTTAGTACAATTACTACACCACTCACGAAAATTGTTAAGAAGAGTGTAGGATTTCATTGAAGTGGTGAACTAGAGCAAGCATTCAATATAATTAAGGATAGATTGTGTCAGGCACCGATTTTAGTACTTCCTAACTTTGATAAAAATTTTGAGATCGAATGTGATGCGTCGGGAATAGGTATTGGTGTTGTTTTGATGTAGGACAAAAGACCTATAGCCTATTTCAGCGAGAAGCTAAGTAGAACAGCGCTTAATTATCCCACTTATGACAAGAAGTTATATTCACTTGTTCGAGCCTTGGAGATATGGCAGCACTACCTATGGTCTAAGGAGTTTGTGATACACACGGACCATGAATCATGGAAACATTTGCGAGGTCAATGTTAGCTAAACAAAAAATATACAAGATGGATGAAATTTGTAGAAACATTTCCTTATGTCATCCGGTACAAGTAAGGTAAGGAAAATGTGTTGACGGATGCATTGTCTTGAATGTATGTGCTACTAACTTCTATTAGTTCTAAATTACTTGATTTTGAGCATATTAAGGACATGTATGTTAGTGATTTAGATTTCTCAAATATTTATGCATCATGTAATATAGGGGCTGTGGATAAGTTCTTTAAGAAGGATGGATATTTGTTTAGGGAAAATAGGTTGTGTGTTCCTAATTGTTCAATGCGAGAGGCTTTATTAAGGGAAGCACATAGTGGTGGATTGATGAGACACTTTAGGGTTAAAATGACTTTAGAAATGTTTGGGGAGTATTTTTATTGGCCTAAGATGAAAAGTGATGTTGAAAGAATTTGTAGTCGATGCATAACTTGTAAGCAGACTAAATTTAAGGTTTTACATCAAGGTTTATACACACTGTTTACCTACGCCTAGTGAACCATGGGTTGATATTTAAATAGATTTTGTTTTGGGTTTATCTAGGACTAAGAAGGGACGCGATTCAATATTGTGGTGGTATATAGATTCAATAAGATGCACATTTCATAGCATGTGATAAGACCGATGATGTCACTAACATTGCTAATTTATTTTTTAAGGAAGTAGTGCGTTTACATGGAGTACCTAAGAGCATAGTATCTGATCGGGATGTGAGATTCTTGAGTCATTTTTGGAGAGTTTTGTAGGGTAAGTTAGGCACTAAACTTATATTTTCAACAACTTGTCATCCACAAATCGATGGTCAGACTGAAGTAGATAGGACAATCACACAATTATTACGCACTGTAGCCTATAAGAACTTGAAGAGTTGATAAGAGTATTTACCGTTCATAGAGTTTGCATACAATAGGGTCACACATTCTATTACTTTGTTTTCGTCATTTGAAATTGTTTATGGTTTTAATTCACTAATACCTTTGGATTTAATACATTTGCTTGTGAATGAACGAGGTAGCTTAGATAATAAAAAAAATGTTGAGTTGGTAAAATCACTTCATGAAAAAGTAAAGGCGCAAATTGAAAACAAAAATAAACATTTCGCGTCGCAAGCAAACAAGGGTCGGAAAAACGTGACATTCGAACCAGGAGATTAGATTCGGGTACACTTCAGAAAGGAACGTTTTCCAAAACAAAGGAAATCAAAGTTGCAACCACGAGGGAATGGTCCATTTCAAGTTTTGGAGAAGATTAATGACAATGCATACAAGTTGGATCTTCCAGGTGAGTATAACGTTTCAGCAACTTTTAATGTGTCTGATCTCTCTCTTTTCGATACAAGTGCAAATTCGTGGATGAATCCTTTTGAAGAGGGAGAAGATGATATGATCAAGGAGTCAAGCCCGACGAAGCCAAGCCTAGGATGAGACCCGTTGATTATCGAAGGAGGTCAGATGACACGTTCGAGGGCAAAGCGGATGAAAGAAGCGATGAGATTGATTGCTCAAGCTATGGTGGACGAAGTGTCAAAGTTAACAAGGCAAGAAACGAGTTTCATGTTGGGCTCGGAAGAAGAAGTCAAATGGATCAACTCGGTTCGAGCAGCAAACGAACAACGTGGATGAAGATGTGCATAACTTTCAGCTCAGGTGTTGGGTTTTCGCCCATGAGTACAATCCGGAATCGTTACGAAATTCTGCACGATAAAAAAGGTGTCAATTCTAACACTATGTGGTCGCATAGTGTAAATGGATGCGACCGCATACCTATCTACCGAGACAAAATTGAATGTTGAAGGATGAACTATGCGACTGCATTGAAATGTACTATACGACCGCATAGTATATTTTCGGGGTAAAAATTTTATTTTCCGCAAAAGTTTCCTAATTGCATTAAAACACTATTTTTTGATATCTTTGTAATCTTTTAGGAATTTGATTACTTTTTTACTAGGTTTTCTAGTCATTAGTATAAATAGAACTTCAATATTCAATGTATGGACATTTTGATAACTTGAGATTTTATACAATTGAGAGGCATTGTGCTTTCAACCATTGTTCTTCATTGAACACCGCGAACTTATCGAGTTAATTCTTATGGCCTTCAACGTCGGGTGCAGATCAATGTGTTGTATAACCAATAGGTCATTCAAACACTATTTTTGTTTGGTTGTTTGATTCATTGATTCTTGGCTCAAACTCAAAATCAGGATTATTCTTTGGGCTTTCTTAGGATCTTCAATCTCGTTGTAAGTTGCGTAGTGTTCGTTACTACGTGGTTCTTATCACGTTCCCTATAAGAACACCTTCAAAAGATTGAGAATGAGGGGTATCATCTATGTGACTAGTTCTCAAGGTTACTTGCCTAGAAGGATGTGAAGAATATAAATACCTTAGGATTCTTCTTGTGCTGGAATGGGAAAAAACCATCATCAACCTGCCTATCTACCAACCTAACCAAGTCTTCGGTATGAAAAGGCCCTTGCTAGTAGACCACCAACTGAAATGTACACTTTATATCAGATAGAATATAAGCCTCCACATTATCATGATAGCCAATATGTAGACTAATATTGAGGAACTATGGAGAGCAACTGTAAATGGTCCTTAAATGGGAGGAGATGACTTCACTCTAATAATTGTCAACATATAGTCAATTAAAGGATCTATGCAACAATAAATAAATATGGCTTATGAGCCAGAGAGTGAGAAATAACTACTGTATGAGATGGAACATTAATAGAACCCACTAAAGTAGCAATACTTACATGTCTAAGCTATAAAGAGACCTAATAGTTGGATTAGCAATAATAGAACGAGAAAGAATAACATATAGAACCACTGACACACCAAAGGCTAAAAAACATATGCCATATAAGAACTAGCCAAATGTTGTCCATAAGTAACCTCAATAATCAGGACTACTGTCTAGGAGGCTCGACAACAACCTCTTTGCCCTTACCAGCTAACTAGTAGTAGCCATAAGAACAACAAGAGGCAAATGAAAGGGACAACAACAATAGGGGAGCAGATAGAGCCCTAACCCTGCATCGATTAACACAATGTTCCATATGTTTACATTTCAAATAGAAAATAGACAGCTTCTCATAAATCACAACCTGCCAAAGGATGATGTTCTCGCCACGATCAATCCAAACTCTATCAGGTATCCCATGCTCCAAATTTACATCAAAAAACCCTAGCCTCACTAGTCTATGCAAATCTGATGTGCCCTTATCAATCCTCAAGGATACGACAACAGTCTTAGCTAATGAAAAATAGAAAACTCTTGGAACACAAATAAACAAGATACAAAGAGAAAGATATCCACATGGGAGTAGTATCTTGAGCTCAGGACGAAAATAATAAATCTATTTCAAAACCTATATAGGACAATCCTAAATATACCACGAGAGTTTGAAAAAAGCCTATTATAGTTATCCTCTCGTGTCAAGTCAAATCAAGATATGCATGTAATTAGTGAGACCAAGTTTAAAGTTACACAAAACCTAATAAATGTGAACGTAGATAGTTCAACTAGTGTAGCCTCCTCATCACCTAATAAAATAAAAGCTTCTTATTCGAGATGTAGAGTGGGATTTTAGCCACGAAGTTATAACAGACATAATGAGTTGGAGCTTGGAGCACATGTGCAAAAGATTTCTATAAGACCCTCTCGATAATAGGCTGATGATCAATAACTAAGATAGTATACGTCTTTTGACCCTAATTGATTCAGGTGGTATAAGAGTAACAAGGATACCACGGGGTGGGTGCAACCCTCGACACATTGTCTTGGCCTCTATACACATGACGGGTCGATCAAGGGGCAGACTTAGTTTCTAAATCGGGGCTTGAAACCAACGATTGAGGCTTGTGGTGCAACTTGGGATGCGTGTATGTCAGATTGTACAAATATAGAGGCAACTCTGAAAGATTATATAGTCATTTGCCAATTTTAACGACCTTCAAGGTCATCAAATGGTTGGACCCATAAGAGTGGGAGGCTGTGCTAACAGCTCTACCTAGGGCCACCAAAATTGAATGATTTTCTTGACCCATAAAGTCATGTGAGGGTAACATGAGACCCGTGGTTTGGGATCGATCTACACTATCGAGCACCATCGATGGAGTCCAGGTTGTGTGGTTTAGGGTCCAAGTTAGGTGCATTGTGGTGTATGTCATCCATTGGATTTTAGGGAGAGTTTTTTTTTTTTTTCTTTCTTGTAGATCCTTTCACTTATTGCCATGATCCATTCAAGTTAAGGGTTCTAATTTTGTTGTATTTAACCAATTGAAATGATTGATGGGTCCTACCTACTACCCTAACACCACTCATACACTAAGTTTGGCATAGTTCAACATTCTTTTATAAAAGTAAATAAAAGATAGCTAGGTTTTTTATATAGCTACATCTAAACTTGTCCATCCTATTTCTACAACTCTACTCCAACTTCGATCAAAGTTACAAAAAAAGCATATATTTTGCACGTTTAACCTTGCTTATTTTTATAAAGAAAATATGAACTCATGATTTCTCGTGATTGTCTCTAGGTTACCATGGGCTTAGTAAATCTTAGGTCAACTCATTGACCCATATTTCTTTGCCCACTAGTCTTTGTATTTTCTTAAAAATAAAATTTATAGAAACTTACAAGAATATTATATACGGTGTTAAAAAGCTCACACACCTACCTTTAGGCCAACATAAGAAGCTTTAGACCCTAGGCTAAGTGAATTGAAACCAAGTTCGACTCATTGAAATATGGGTTCAAAGACATGGATTAAGTTCTTGTGAGCCAACCCGTCAAGCATCCTAAGGACGACAATAGATCAAGCCTGGACGAGGAGGCAATAAACATTCCTGCGTCTTTGGGATTTTCGGGTGTTAGGACGAGGTGAGGATTAAAAAATCTCCATTTACCATCCAGTTTAATTATTTATTTAATGTTATTTACTATTTCTAAATACAATTTAAATTGAAAATATAAAATTAAAAAGGGGGGCGATCGAGGCTTGAAATTTTGCCATTCTTACCTCCCAAGCCCATAAGTGAGATGATCTCCTTAAACAACTCAACAAAAAATATAAGGGTAAATAACAACAAACATTTCTCACCTTTCATCTCATTTGCAAATCCACCCTCTTACCTTTTTTTAGACAAATATGTTCTTAACATTTTAAAAACTCGAGTTCAAAAAAAAAAAAAAATTAAAATTAGCGCCATTCATCTAAATGGATGAATTTCATCAATTTCAACATTAGTCAACATATTTGGCAGTAAATTTTTGTTTTTTTTTTTTTGAGTGTTCATTTTTTTTTACATTTCTAATGTTTTAACTTAGAATATTAGAATGATCACTTTGTCATTTCTAATTTTTAGTCAATGAGTTTTCATCCATTTCGATGAACCACACTAATTTTCCGAAGGTTAAAGACACATTTGTCCAACAAAAAATTGAGGATGAAATTTTAAATGAAATGAAATATTGAGGACACACTGCTATTTACTTAAAATATAAAGTTATAGGGACCTAAAATTTACACGCTCTTACCCTTGCTGGACAGTGTCCAATTGGATAAACAAGAGAGAATATTATTTTTGGGTTAACTATATTATCCAACATGCAGTCGGTAAATTTATTTTTCTTTCTTATTTTGTTTTAGTGTTTGGGCCGTTTTTTCAAAATAATAAGGCCCAATGAATTGGGCCAATTTGCAACATATTAGTCACAAACAAAACCAAATCCAAATGGAACAAATCCTCAATTCCAAAATTTCACCCAAACGGTAGGAAGGAGACGAGACCGGGGGCGATTGGCTGATGTGCGTTGCACGTTTGTGTGTTGGTCGTCCAACCAGTCGCCACTACGCCTAGCCTCTCTGGCGTCTCGGCCACTGGCTTTTGCTGGAATCGATGTTGTGTCTCTGTCGGCAACATCAATGAGTTTGCTCGACTGCTCCTGTGCTCCAGCTCCTCTCTTTTCATTTTTTGTTTTTGTTTTTGTTCATTCGTTGTGTAGTTAATTTGTTTGATTTATTGTTTATGTTTTATAAATTATGTTATGGAATGTGAATGTGTTTCAATGTTTGTGAATTGTGAGCCTGTAGTAGTATTGTGAGGATTTTGAATTTTGTGAATTTGAAACTTAGGGATTTTGTGAATTCGAGAATCTAAGAATATTAGGGATTTTGTTGTTGAATGTTAAGGTTTATGTATGATTTATGAAAATCGGGAATTTGTGAATTTGTGAATCTGATTTGCATTAATGACATGACAAATTGGATAATTTGTGAGTTTGTAATTTATGAATTATAAGAAATGAGATTTTATGTTATATTATTGTCTGAGGCTATGAGTTATGACTTATGAGTTATAATTTTGATTTGTGAATTGTACTTTGGGAATTTAGGTTTTTAGAAAATTAGGGATAAGTGAAAAAAATTAATGGAGAAGATGTTGAACTTAATTAAACTATGTGTAGACTGTTTTTTAATCAATTTTAATCGAAAAATAAATTGGGTCATTTTGCAAATTATGGAGCGATTTTTTCAACCGAAACGAAAGTCCATACCTAGTTCTTCTTTGTCTAGTTGTGCATATAGTCCTGCCGCTGATTCTAGTCGAGCACAAGAGTTATTAAATAACACAAAGAAGTCCAGGCCTCAATTCAATGTGGATGATCTTGTATTTGATCCAAGGAAACGCCCCCTACCGAATCATACGATCCTAATATTAGAGATGATGGTAGGATGACACACTTGGAGAAAGGTCCTTGTCAACCATATGGACATGACTTTCCAAGAAGATGGATTGGGAATAATAATAGGTGTTTTCGAAAATAGTGGTTCTCTGAATTTCACTAGTTGGAGTACAGTATAGAAAATGATGTGGCGTATTGTTTGCATTGCTACTTGTTCAAACCCGATAGAGGGTGTCAAGGGGGTGGACATATATTCACTAAAATCGAGATAATTTGTTGAGCAGTGTAATTGAGTTTTGTGTTGTTAGACATATTTTGTACCTAATATAGAGGATATTATAGTATTGAAAGGTCAATCTAGGCGTGGAACTCAGCAGGTGACTTATTATCATCACTTTTATGTTGATTTGTATTGTCATGTGATAGATTCAATCTTACAAGAGTTGAATGATCATTTTCCCGAGACAACTACTGAGCTCATAACTTGCATTTCATGTTTAAATTCAAGAGATTCCTTTGCAACTTTTGATAGTGATAAATTGTTACGTCTTGCTCAGTTATATCTTTTGGACTTCAATAATGAAGAGTTTTTATTACTTCGACCTCAACTTGAGAAGTTCCTTATGTTTGTGAGAATGAATGAAGCATTCTTTAATCTCAATAGCATTTCTTGTGTGTCTTAGAAGTTGGTTGAAACAAGAAGCTCTTGTTATTTTCCATTGGTTTACTGGCTGATCACCTTGGTTTTGATATTACCCGTGGAAATTGAAAGTGTTGAAAGAGTATTCTCTGCTATGAATCTAATCAAGAGTGACTTGTGCAACAAAATGGGAGATGATTGGTTGAATGACAATTTGATGGTGTACATGAAGAAAGAGATTTTTGGAAAAATTGAGAATGAGACAATATTGCAACGTTTTCAAAACATGAGATCCCATAGAATGAAATTGTCTAAGATCACAGTTACATGGTAGATTGTATTGCGTATTTCTTTAGTATTTTGGATTGTATCGAATTACATTTTCATATATATATATATATAGAGTGCGTTTACATATACATTGAGTAATTTTTAATATTATTTAATAAAATATTAACAAACGATCTTGCTCTTACGATCGCTGATTATCAACGTTGATCGGTCAACGACTGTCTGGACTAAGCTTCAATGCTGGGTCCGCTACCACTGACAGCTATGGCTTCGATAAAGTCATTGTGCTCTAAATTCACACCAACAAAGACCCTTGCCTCACTAGGTTTAAGCAAATCTAACGTGACCTCATCAATACTCAAGGGTACCCTAAGAGTCTTAGCTAATGCAAACAAAAAACTCTTGTACGCGGATGAACAAGAAATAAAGAGAAATATATATCTTAGCTCAAAATGAAAATTACAAATCCAATTTAAGACCTGCATAGAGTAAGAGTTTTAAAAAAAAGGCCTTCTATAATATTCCACACTTATCAAATGAATCAACATATGCGTGTAATCAATAAGACCAAGTTTAAAGTCACCACAAAACCTAAAATTCTAACATTTTGACGTACCTTCAACATGCTACACTTGGAACAAGAGAATTTGCCGACAAGTATAAACTTGAATAGCTCTACTAGTGTAGCCTTCTCATCAGCAAATAAAACAATAAATATCTCTTTGAGATATAGAGTGGGCTCCTTAGCTACGAAGTTATGATAGACATAATGAGTTGGGGCTTGGAGCACAAATGCATAAGATTTCCTCAAATTCCTTGAGCCTAGGAAATAGGCTGACGATCAATAACTACGACAACACAAGTATTTTGACCTTTATTGAATACAGAATGATCCTCTTGGGAGAAAATATGGTCGGTGATATGGGAGCAATAGGGAGACTACCAGTGGGTGTATCCCTCGACACGTCATCTTGGTCTCTATGCGTATAACATGTCCGATTGACGGATCCACCCGATTTCTAAGTTAGGGCTTGAGTGGGAACCAGGGATTGAAGCTCATGCAGCAACTTGGAATGATTGTAGGTTAGATTGCACGAATCTCAAGGCAACTCTAAAGATGATATAGCTATCCGCCTATTTTAGCAACCCTCAAGGTCATTAAACCTTCGTTTGGCCCCCCATTAAAATTGTAATCTATTTTTCACTTTCTCTTATCAATCATTCTTCAATAAAATAATATTACACGTAAAATAAATAAAATTCTTTTGTAACCACACGTTCTTCAAAAAACACTATTCCAAAAATTACAATCACAAATAATGCAGGCAAAACGACGGCTAAATGGTTGGACCCATAAAGAGTGGGAGGCTGTGCTAACAACTCCACCTAGGGCCACGACAAATTGACTAATTTCATGACGCATAGAGTCACGTGAGGATGGCGTGAGACCGATCGTTTAGGGTCGACCAACATTGTCGAGCTACCAAGTTGGATGCACTGGAGTGCATGTCACCGATTGGATTTTAGGGAAAGTTTTTTTCTTTCTTATAGGCCCTTTCACTTATTGCCAGGAGGTTCTAATTGTGTTGTATTTAGCCAATTAAAGTGTAGCCAGCCTACTACCATAACAACATTAGTCAACACACACACTAAATTTGGCATAGTTCAACATATTTTTATAAAAGTAAATGAAAAATAGCTAGGTTTTTTATAGTCACATCTAACCATGTCCATCCTATTTCCACAACGCTACTCCAACTTCAATCAAAGTTAAAAATAAACATTTTACACATGTTTAACCTTGCTTCTTTTTATAAAGAACATATATTTTACATTACCAAGAAAAAATCCAAAATAAATTAATCTTGATGTCTTTCTTAAGCTAAGCCAAACATGCTCTTGTGAACTCATGATTTCTCGTTATTGTCTCTGGGAGGCCATTGGCCGAGTACCCATCTTCCACGCCCTTCTTTGCCCATGAGTCTTCGCATTTTTAAAAAAATAGAATTTATAAAAATTTACAAAATTATTAAAGAGGAAATTACACCTACACCTGGTTTTAAAATACCATTTTCACAAATCAAGTATCTAGTTTCATAATTCAAATTTCAGGTTTTAATTAAAATTTAAATAAAAATATTATTTTTATTTTTATATCTACATAAACTATCCAAACCCTAAACTAATCTACACATCTCCACTCTCACAATCTCTCCCGAAACCGCCGTCTCCCTAGAGCACCCACCCTCTCTCCCGAAACCGCCGTCTCCCCAGAGCACCCACCCTCTCTCCCGAAATCGCCGTCTCCCCAGAGCACCCACCCTCTCTCCGTCTCTCCACTTTCTCCTCCATCGCAACCCTCGTTATGGCGACTTTGTACAGATCCAGGGGTCTTGATGTAAATCTGTTTTTCTTCTTCTTCTTTTTTTCATTTTTTATTGATACGGTAGAGGTGTGCCGCCCGGTGTTGGTGGAGGTGTGAGTGTCTCTGCTTTGATGCGAAGTGTGAACGGGTGTATGTGTATGTGTGTGTGCGGTGATGTGGGTGAATGAACTTTTGTGTGTGTGGGCGTGCGGCGCTGTGTGAACGGGGTGTGTGTATGCACGGTGCTGTAGGCGTGCGTGCGGTGCTGTGCTATGGGTGATGTGCACACGGTGTTGTGGATGGGTGCGTGTGGCGATTGTGCAGGGTGGTTGTGGATTGGTGGTGATTGTGGATAGTGTTGGTGATAGTGGCGACAGTGGTGGTTCTGTGGCGTTGGTGTTGGCAGTGGTGGTGGTGGTGCACTTCTATGGTGTTGGTGGGGTGTTGCCGGCGGAGACGACGATGGTGATCACAAAAGATTAGGTTGTTTGTGACCTATTAATTTGTGACCAATTTTAAGTATTGTGACTTAAATTTTTAAGTTGTGACCAATGAAAGTACAAGCCGTGTGACCTAAAAAATACTAATTTGTAACCTAAAAATTATTAATTTGTGACCAATAAATTGATGTTTGTGACCATAAAATAAGTAACGTAACTTTTAAGTGTTGTGATTGTGAACGATGAACAAATTGTGACTTTTAAATTTTTAAGTTGTGACCGATGAACAAATTGTGACCTATGAAAATTTTGAATTGTGACCTAAAAAGTGGCGGAACGGTCATCAGAATACTCGTCGGAATCGGAGCAGTTGTCGGAATAGTCGTCGGAACGGTCACCGGAGAAGAGTGGTGATCGGAAAATCGGTTGGGGTGGTGGAGGTGAGGTGGGGTAATTATATTAAATTAGAAATAAATATTTAATAATAAATTGATTTAATAATTCATTAATTATTAATTAGAAATTTAAAAAACCTGATTTGTGAATTTTCAAACTTGCTTTTGTATTTTTGAAAAGGTGTAAAGTATACACCTTAGAAATGTATTGTTCCCATTATTAAATACGACATAATAACGTTCACAGGCCTACCTTCAGGCCAACATAAAAAGCCTTAGACCCTATGCTCAGTGAGCTAAAAACCAAGCCCAGCTCATTAAAATATGGGCTCAAGCCCATGAATTAAACTCTCGTGAGTTTGCCCATTGAGCGTCGTAGGGACGACAACAGATGAAGTATGGACGATGAGGCTATAAACATCCCGCATTGTTGGGATTTTTGGGAGTCACGACGAGGTGAGGATTAAAAAAAATTCATTTACAGTCCAGTTTAGTTATTTACTATTTTTAAATACGATTTAAATTGAAAATATAAAATGAAAAGTAATATAATACTATTATAGGGGGCGATCGAGGCGTGGAATCTTGCCATTCTTAAGAGGCCCAAGCCAATAAGTCGTGCAATCTCCTTAAAATGGTGTTTGGTGGGGATTAAAATTAAATTTTTAGTAGATTGTGATAGAAGATTTTGAAATGTGTGATTGAAACGATGTGGGATCCATGAAAAATATGGTTAATATTGATTGTTTGACTTTGATTTAGATTAAAATCTGATTTTGATCTGTACCAAACAGCTCACAAAGAATATAAGGGTAAATAACAACAAACATTTCTAACCTTTCGTCTCATTTGCAAATCTGTCCCTTACCTATTTTATACGACTATGTTCAACGTTTAAAAAAAAATTATTTCAAAATTAGCACCATTCCATCTAAATGGATGAATTTCTTCAATTTCAACCTTAGTCAACCTATTTGGCCAATAAATTTATTTATTTTTTCTAAATTTTCATTTTATTTAATTCTCTTTTCAATTTTAATGTTTTAATTAAAATATTAGAATGGTCAGTTTGTCGTTTCTAATTTTTAGTCAAATGAGTTTACCAACGTTGTACATTGCAAGATGAACCACACCAATTTTCCAACAGTTAAAGAGACATTTGTCCAACAAAAAGTTGAGGATGAATTTGCAAATGAAATGAGATATTGAGGAACTCACTGCTATTTACCCAAAATACGAAGCTAAAGGGACCCAAAATTCCCACGCTCTTACCCCTCGCGTTGCTGTCACAGTGAAAGTGGCGGATTGGATAAATAAGGGAGAAGGAATATTATGTTTGCGTTAGATGTATTCTCCAATGGCCATGGCTTCAATAAGGTCCATACAGGGATTTAAATTAGATAATCCTCACTATTGTTTGACGCCCGCCACAAACCGAGGAAAGCAGGAAGTAATTTTACCACTGACCATTTCAAGAAGGTCTGCAATACTGATTTCTTTGCTGCCTTTAAGCCTCACAGCACTCCCCCAACCATTACTGGCTAGAGAGAGGCGCAGAAAAAACGCCATCCCACTTGAAGAATATATCACTAGCCGTGAGTTTCTTTGACAATTTTCCATTTTTTAGTGATGCTAATGCTTTATTAATTCAAAATTTTGCTTTTGTTTTGAGGGAATTCTACTGGTTAGGATCTTGGATTGATGTTGTTATTCTGTTAAAGAAATTTGTAGTGCACTGGAATTTAGAAACCCTTGTGAGTTTCTTGATTCAGGTTGGAATTTTTTGGGGGAAGTATGCTTTTTCAAAATGCAGGTTTTTCATTTTTCTTCTTTTTCGTGGATTGTTCTGGATATTTCGAAATAATGAGCTGGTAGTGGAACCGTGGATGGTCATCCAACTTGTTTAATTTATCCGTTTCTTTGAATTCTATTATTGAGTCTCTGTGCTATTAAGCAGTGACAACTCATTCATTTGCAGTCTGATATTTTGTTCGGGCTATCTCAACTATTTGTTAACTAATGTGTCCACAAGAATTTTAAGATGTGTCTAGTACCGAAATATCATAGTAGTTATTGAACTAACTAGAGCGTTTATTCATCACTTTCTTCTATAGCAGCTGAAGGGCTTAAATATTATGATATCCTTGAAGGGAAGGGTCCTGTAGCTGAAAAGGGATTAACCGTGCAGGTTATTTCTAGTGCAAGTTAACTGTCTTCTGCTTTAGAATAATGAATTTAACTGAATTTCTTTCGATACAACTTGAACAGGTGCATTTTGACTGCGTGTACCGTGGTATTACAGCAGTTTCTAGTCGAGAATCTAAGCTTTTGGCTGGAAATCGCGTAATTGCACAGGTTATTTACTTTCTTAGTATATTATAATGAGATTCCACAACAGAAAAACATTGGCATATTCGACGGGCCGAAAATTATTGATACTAATTTTATACACTTAAGTAGCCCTACGAATTCCAAGTTGGAGCCCTACCAGGGAAAGAGCGGAAGCGAGAGTTTGTGGACAACCCAAATGGCCTGTTCTCTGCACAGGCTGCACCGAAACCTCCCAAGGCAATGTATACAATAACTGAAGGGATGAAAGTTGGGGGAAAGGTAACTCTGCATTTCCTTTCTACACGTTTTTTTCTCAGTCTATGATAAGTGATAACAGTCCTCTTTTCCTTTTATATTATCAGTCGAGCTAACATATTTGTCCTTGCTGTATAGAGGACTGTTATCATTCCTCCAGAGGCTGGGTATGGTTCAAAAGGAATGAATGAGATCCCGGTAATGCCTTCAATATTATCAGCTAGGCACAAGTTAATTATTATTTCGATAAAAATGATTTGAGCTGAGATGAAATCTGTCTTTTAGTCGTGTATCGGCTAGACTCAAGTGGTAGGATTGACATCAGTACCAATACCTTTGAGTTTATTCTTTAATTTGTTTTACAGTCCTGACGAGGTTCAATCAAATAAAAAAAAAAATTAGAAGTTTTGAAGTCTGTCATGTTGGAGTATCTGTTGATCCGTGATTGCATAATTTAACGGATGCTTCTTATCAGAGTTTTACAGCATTCTCATTTTGCATTGAGGGACAAAAATAGACTATTATTATTGGACCCTTAAAGTAATCGAGAGATAAGTTGTAGCCAAAACTTTCATTACTCCCTGTAACAACTGGGAATATAAATTTTGAATCGTATACTCAAAAAACCCGGTAAGCAAGTGCATTGACGTAAAGTGAACTTTTACATTCTCTCTATGTTCTTCTTTATTTTTGATAAAATAAATCTCCTATTGGAATAGATTTGACCTTTTTCTTCTTTGGAGCTTACTGTGGTTTTGTTACTTCATTTCATCAGCCAGGGGAAACATTTGAACTGAATATTGAGCTTCTGCAAGTAAAACCACCAGAAAGGAAGTGATATACATTTAGATTAACGGCTTTATGTACATTGGAGTTTCTGCTTTTTGTTCATCGAGGCAGAAAATATGATGTTTTTGCCAAATTGTGTTCCGAAAGGAGACACTGCTTAGACAAGTAATTCTTATCTTCCACCATTTTTTTGCTACTCCCTTGTACATCACAAATAACTGTTTGGATAGTTTCTGTAATAAGTTGAAGGGACAAGTTTCCAAAGTTACATGTATCTGTAAACAGTACGTTTTGCTTAAATTGTTTCGTATATACTACATGTTTTTGAGCCTGTGTTTGATCCTCATTATATAAAAATTCATTTTTTTTTTTCTCAAACTCATTTTCAACCGCATGTCCTTCCAATAAAATAATTTTACACATAAATTCAAAACTCTTTCTCAGTATTTAACTGCACATTCTCTAAAAATGACTTATAAAACTCATTTTTTCAAAAAAAATGGGGCTCTAATTGAGTCACTCGGAACCCTTTTTTCACATGCACATAAAGTTTTATCATACATGGAGACGTACATCATCTTAGTGTATCCATTAATTTCCAAATTTGTTAAGTACATGTTTGATATGAAATTACCGTATAAAGCAATGTAGTGAACCTACAAAAGTTTATTGCTAAATAGATCATCTAGTGTCTATTATTTCCATACTAAAGAAGATGACTGTAATTTCTGAGTGGACTTTAGAAAGAATGAAGTCGCTCGGTGCATGTTTGGTATGAAGAATTGAATACTCATGTGAAGTCTAGTTTTCAGCTGAATAGGAATTCATTGGACTCGAATAGCTGGCAATTTTAATCAATTCAGTTGATCAATGGTCAATGAAAAATTTCACTACGAGAGTCAAATTCGTTTCAACACTCAGACAAATGTTTACTCGTGATGGCACGAAGGTGCCTTAATCAACCTACCAAAATGCACAACATGAACATGAAGTATAGGTAATGCACACATAATATATAGGTATTGATTTAAAGAACGGAAATGGAGGGTGACACGAGATTTACAAGAAATTACTTTCTAACTTTTATTGTGGAACACACTACAAATAATTTCCAAAGGGTCACAAAATCATTCTAATAGTGTTTCAATTAACTATAAACTAATAATGTTGGAACCATGCAAAATCTATTAATTAATAAAGTTATGAATTTATGGTTCAATCATATATTTGACTAAGTCAATATATAATTTGAAGTTATCTTAACAATACTACATGTAATGTCCTGAGATCTCAATCAAAGCGATAAAGACTTTATTAACATTTAGAGATTCTTAGGGTTACCAAAAATACCCTGACATTGCAAATAGTTGAAGGATGAAATTGATGTTTAAGAATAGTTGGATGACTAAATACGAATTTCCCAAGAGTTGAATGATGAGATGACTAAAATCTCTAATTTAATAAAAGTTGAAGGATGAGATGACCAAATTGGAATTTAATAAAGTTAAAGTATGAAACGGAATTTTAATTTTAGTTGGATGTACCAAATACATATTTTCAAAAAGTTGAAGGATGAAATTGAATTTAAATTTTAGTTGGATGACAAAATTCGATTTCTTGGAAGGATGAAATTGATGTTTAAGTTGTTAGATGACCATATTCGTATTTCCTAAAAGATGAAGGATGAAATTGAAGTGAAAATATAGATGGATGACCAAATTCACCTTTCTTAAAAATTGAAGGATGAAAATGAAGTTAAACTGCTAAAGCATAGTTGGATGACCAATTTCAAGTGCGAAAAAAGTTAAAGGATGAAATAAAATTTAAGTTATAGTTGGATGAACAAATTAGATTTTCCAAATGGATGAAGGATGTAATTAATTTTTAAGAACAGTTGGATGACCAAACACGAATTCCCAAAAAGTGAAAGGATGAAATCGAAGTTAAATTATAGTTCCAAAAGTCGGCAAAATCGAAATGAAATGACAAATGGATAACGAAATACAATTTTATTTTATTTTTTTCAAAACGTTGAAGGATAAAGATGATGTTTAAAAATTGTTGGATGACCAAATTCGAGATTAATAAAAGTTGAAGGATAAATTGAATTTAAGCTATAGTTGGATGGCCAAATTCGAGTTCAATAAAAGCTGAAGGATGCAACTGATTATAAATTATAGTTGGATGACGAAATTCAAATTTTCAAAAAGTTGAAGGATGAAATTGATGTTCAAGAATAGTTGGATGACCAAATTCATATGTCCTGAAAGATGAAGGATGAAATTGAGTTAAAATATAGAAGTATGAAAAAATTTGTATTACTTAAATTTTGGAGGGTGAAATTGAAGTTAAAAAATTAAACTTTAATAAAAGCTGGAGGATAAAATTGAATTTAATTTAAGAATAGATGGATGACCAAATTCAAATTTTCAAACAATTGAAGGGTGAAATTGAAGTTTGAAAATAGATGGACAACCGAATTCAAAATTTTAAACAGTTGAATGACCACATTCCAATTTACTAAAAAGTTGAAGGATGAAATTGAAGTTAATAAATAGTTGATGAACTTTTGAAAACGTTGAAGGATATGAATAATTGCTATGGATGACCAGAATAAATTTAATAAATAGTTGAAGGGTGAAATTGGTATTAACGTATATTTAGATGACCAAAATGAAATTGTTGAAAATTTTGAAGAATTAAATTATTTTAAAGAAAACAGTGAAATTGCTTACATTTAATAATTGGAAGACCAAATTGAACATTTGAAACGTAGAAGGATCAAATTGCTTGTAGGGTTTAGGGTTTCCTTCAACTTCATAGAATTTCAATTTGGTAATCCAACTACTTATCAAAAGCAATTTGATACTTGACGTTTCCAAAAGATCAATTTTGTCATTCAACTATTTTGTAAAAACAATTACATCCCTCCACGTTTTCGCAAACTCAATTGAGCCATCCAACTATTCGTAAAAAGCAATTTCATCATTCAAATTTTTCCAATATTCAATTGAGTCACCCAACTATTAGTCAAAAGCAATTACATCCTTATACTTTACAAAAGTTCAATTCGGCTATCCAACTATTTGGAAGAATCAATTGGATACTTAAAGTTCCCAAAAGCTCAATTTCGTCATTCAACTATTATACAAGAGCTAGGGGTGAGCGTGAGTTAGGTTGTGTCAGTTTTTCCCCCAACCTATACCCAACCCAACATGGTTAGTTTGGCATAAATTCAACACAACCCAACTCATGTAAAGATTGAAACACAACCCATGTAAAGATTGAAACACAACCCAACTCAACCCAACCAAACCAAATGTCGGTCGGGTTGAGTTTGGTTGGTCAGGTTAGGTTGGGAGTTGGGACGACCTATAAACAAACATTAAAGTCATCAAAGTACTAAATTTAAAGCAACATTAATATATCGCGTTAAAGAGAGATGTATTAGAAGAGAGATCTCATCCAAAATCACACTCAATGTTGATGATTTGGTGAGATGACGTCCGCCGCGTGAGAGAGATGATGGAAGATATGTTAAGTTTTCTTTTTTGTCTCTCACTTTTTTTTTTTTTTGACTGAGTCTCTCACTTTTATTCTATTTTAATTTGACAAAGTTTTTTAGTTTTTTAATTTGCGGATCGGGTTGGGTGGTTTTTGTCGGGTTGGATGGGTTAACCCACAACTCGACCAACTTAACCTTGGCAACCAACCCAATCCAAGAAAAAAATGGAAAAATCGACCCAACCCGATCGGGTTTTTGCCCACCCCTAATAAGAGCAATTCCATCCTTCAACGTTTTGAAAGCTCAATTGAGCCATCCAACTATTAGTGAGAAGCAATTTTATCCTTCAACTATATAAAATGTTCAATTCAGTCAACCAACTATTGTTCAAAAGCAATTACATCCTTCAACTTTAAAATTTTCAATTCTAACATCCAACTATTCGTAAGAAGCAATTTCATCCTCCAACTATATCAAATGTTTAATTCAGTCAACCAACTATTGTTCAAAAGAAATTACATCCTTCAACTTTAAAAATTTCAATCGGCTATCCAACTATTTGTAAGAAACAATTTCGTCATTCAAGTTAAGCAAATGTTCATTTGGGTCACCCAACTATTGGTCAAAAGCAATTACATTCTTCAGCTTTACAAAAGTTCAATTTCGTCATCCATCTATTACTGAAATGCAATTTAACCGTTGAACTTTCCTAAAGATGAATTTGGTCATTCCACTATTATTTAAAAGTAATTCCATCCTTTTACTCTTTCAAAAGATCAATTTCATCATTCAACTATTATTAAAGAGGAATTTCATCCTTCAACTTTCCCAAAATTTCAATTTGGTCATCCCACTATTTATCAAAAGGAAATTCATCCTTAAATTTTTTAAAAGTTCAATTCGGTCATTTAAATATTGGTCAAAGGCAGTTCCATCCTTTATACGTTAAAAGCAATTACATTCTCCAAATTTAAATTTAATTCATCCTTGTACTTTTAGTAAATTTAATTTGGTCATCCAACTATTTTTAATTTCAAATTCACCCTCCAACTATTCTTAAACATCATTTTCATCCTTCAATGGTTTGGTCATCCAACTTTTAGGAAATTCTAATGTGATCAACCAACTAAAATATAACCTCAATTTTATCCTTCAACTAGTTGGAAAATCGAATTTGGTCATCCAACTATAATTTAAATCCATTTTCAATCTTAAACTTCTACTAAACTCGATTTTGGTCGTCCAACTATTTTTTAACTTCAATTTAATCCTCCAAATTTTAAGAAACATGATTTTCCAACTATAATTTCAATTTAATTTCACCCTTAAACTTTTACTAAAAATGAGTTTGGTCATCGAACTATTTTTCAACTTCAATTTCATCCTCCTACATTCCTTAAATTTGAATTTGGTCATCCAACTATTATTTGAAAGCAATTTCATCGTTCAACGTATTCAAAACTTTAATTTGGTCATCCAACTATAAATTAAATTCACTTTCATAGTTCAACTTTTACTAAACTTGAATTTGGTCATCCGGTTATTGGTTAAAACATAATTTCATTACATTTGAATTTGGTCATTCGACTATTATGTAAAAGCACTTTCATTCTTCAACTTTTCAAAAGTTCAATTAGGTAATTCAACTATAAGTTAAATGCATTTCCATCCTTCAAGCATTAATTAACTTCAATTTGGTCTTCCATCTAATTTTTAAAATCAGTTTTATCCTTCTTCTTTTGTAAAAGTTTACTTTAGTAATCCAACTATTATTCAAAAGCAATTATATCCTCCAACTTGAGAAAAGTTCAATTTGATCATCTAGCTATTATTTGAAAGCAATTTCATCCTTCATCTTTTTCAAAACTTTAATTTGGCCATCCAACTATAAATTAAATTCAATTTCATCCTTCAACTTTTACTAAACTCAAATTTGGTCATCCAATTATTTTCAACTTCAATTTCATCCTTCAACTTTGAATAACTTCAAAATTTGTCATCCTGGCTTGGGGTTTATTTCATCCCCCACCTATAGCTAAATATCAATTTCATTGAACAACTATTTCAAAATTCAAATTTGGTCATCCAATTATATTCTAAATTTAATTTGATCATCCATCTATACTTTACTTTCAATTTCATCTTTCTAGTTTTAGGATATTCAAATTTGATCAACCAAGTACATTTTTATCATCCTTAAACTCAACTTTCATTAAATCTGAATTTTGCTGTCCAACTACACTTAAATAGTAACTTCATCCTACAACTAATTGGAAATTGAATTTGGTCATCCAATTATAGATTAAATCTAATTTGGTAATCAAACTATACTTGAACTTCAATAGCATCCTTCAACTTTTAGAGAAACTTGATTTGGTCATCAACTAAAATAACGTTATTTGCATCGTTCAACTAATTGGAATTTAAAATTTGGCCATCTGACTAAAATTTAGATTCAATTTCATCCTTGAACTTTTACTAAATTTAATGGGGTTCATCCTCCAACTTTTAGGAAATATAAATTTGGTCGTCGAACTATTCTTAAACATTAATTTTATCCTTCATCTATTTGTAACTATGAATTTGAATTTCATCCTCCTATTTTTTAACTTCAATTTCATCCTCCTACTTTCCTTAAATTTGAATGGTCATCCAACTATTATCTTAAAGCAATTTCGTGCTTCAACTTCTACTAAATTTAATTTGATCAACCAACTAAAATATTTTCATCCTGCAACTATTTGAAAATTCGGATCTAGTCATCCACCTATTTCTTAACTTCAATTTCATCTCCAACTTTTAGAAAATAAAAATTTGGTCATCCAACTATATTTTAACCTCAACTTCATCTTTCAACTTTCATTAAATTTGAATTTTGTAGACCTACTATACTTAAATAATAACTTCATCCTACAACTAATTGGCGATTGAATTTGGTCATCAAACTATACTTGAACTTCAACAATATCCTTCAACTTTTAGAAAAAATTGATTTGGTCATTCAACTAAAACTTAAAGTCATTTAGTCATCTAACTATTTTTAACTTTAACTTCAACTTCATCCTCCACCTTTTAGGAAATATTAATTTGGCCAACCAACTATTCTTAAGCATCAATTTCATCCTTCACCTAATTGTAACAACGAATTTGGTCATCTAACTATATTTTATCTTCAATTTCATCCCTCAACTCTTAAGAAATTCTAATGTGTTCATCCAGCTAAAATCTAACTTCTATTTTATCCTCCAACTATTTGGGAATTCAAATTTGGTCATCCAACTATAATTTAAATTCAATTTCAATCTTAAACTTTTACTAAACTCTAATTTGGTCTTCCAACTATTTTTTAACTTCGATTTAATCCTCCAAAATTTAAGAAACTTGATCATCCAACAATAATTTAAATCCAATTTCATCCTTGTACTTTTACTGAACTCGAATTTGGTCATCCAACTATTTTTCAATTTCAACTTCGTCCTCCTATTTCCATTAAATTTGAATTTGGTCACCCAACTATACTTAAATGTCAATTTCATCCTACAACTATTTCTCAAAATTCAAAATTCTAATTTGGTCAACTTTCAATTCAATTTGGCACTGATGGCCATGGCTGGAGAGAAGGAGAGAAATACAAAGGCACATTGCATGATGGAATGCTATTTGGAATGCACACAAGCCAAGATTTTTACGCACAGCGAATGCCAGTGAGAGTGCAGATTTGCCTGCGGACAGAGGAATGCTAGTCTTCAATCAAACTCCCTTTTTTGACGTTCCACTCAGAATTTTATCTACCAATAAGAATAATGATTGAGACCAAATTTTATGTCTATGATATTTCACTATCAAGGAAAGATATGCATCCAATTTGTTAATGCATTTACCACACTGGACGAAATTCTGCATTATTATCAATAATTGTAACTCGATTTCTTTAAATGTCTCAAAACCAGATATTCAATGAAGAATTCACGAACATCAATCTACATTCGCACTATGGCATCGTCCGGTCCCCCTAGAGTCTCGATGCAAATGGTTAAAAAAGAAGAAATAAAATTCAATGTATAGATTTTCGTACTCTTTTCAAATATATCCCAGCGTCGCTACAAACAGAAATTAGAGGGAAATTCTTGTTTGCAAGTTAAGAAATTGTGCGAAACTTGAAAAGATCTTTCTTTTTTCTTTTGTCTCTAAAAAAAGACATAAATTTAATGGTGAGTCGTTTATGAACAGACGCATTCTTTCTGAACAGAGACAAATACCGCAAGACACACCCTTTCATCATCTATAAATAGTTGACAAATTTTGGTCTTTCACAACAGTGCATTTAAAATATATTTTCTTCATCATTGATTTTGAAGCAAGCACAGAATGGCCGCAAATAACAGGATTCTGATTGTCCTCTTCATAACGTGCGCATTGGCGCTGAAGGGCATGGCAGAAGGGGAGGAGAGAATTAAAAATGCACATTGCATGATAGAATGCTATTGGGAATGCACACAAGTCCAGATTTTCACGCACAGCCAATGCGAGAGCTCGTGCAGAGTTGTCTGCGCAAGAAGAAATGCGAGGAAAGTACCAGCAAACGAAATCGGGTTCTTGCCTCCATGGGTGTAACTGTAACAGAACAGTCAAATTTGAATTATTGATATTAATGTACCAGTTCTTTGTGGACTTTTCCGAATATTTGTATCCGCAATCACAAAGTGAATGTCTTTCTTTCTTGATAAATTAGTTAGAGAGAAACTGGTTTTTTTTATCATAGTAACTGCAATATTCATTAGATGTTACCATCGTCCGTTCAATTAACCGGCTTAAATTTTGGTTTAATTCACAAGCAAATACTGAATAAAATAAAAAAGAAAATTAAATTAAACAAAAAGGATGAAATAAAGTAAATATAGGTTAAAACAAACATCAAATACTATGCATTTGACAAATTATCTTATTCAACGAGTTAATGTGACTTAGCAAATTGTATTATGTTTATTATTAAAAAAATTATAGGCAATCTATGAGCCCATCTGGCATTGCTTTTGAAAAGTCAAAACGAGAGTTTAAGATTCAAAAATTGCTTTTGAACTGTTTGGATAACTTTAAAAGCGTTTTTTATATTTGAAGAACTTTTATAGAAAATTGGTCCAAATATAATTTTTGTAAGGATACTATTTCATATAATAGGTTTATATGTTTAATTAACAATTGTTATATAGACTATTTAATTAAGTTAGGGCCGATTAAGAAATATAATTATTATGCCTTATAAGCATATATTAAGTATGGGATTTGTTCGGTAAAATTCCGCAAGTGTACGAGATCGTAACAAGTAATAACACACATTTTATAGGTACCATCAACTTATAATCTCGAAAATTATTATCAAACAAGGGGTAGATATGCTCAGTTAAATAGGTGTAAATCAACTAATTGACAAGCGAGCCTCACTAGAGAACATATAATTAATGAAGGCCAGTACAATTATGCACTTCGGTATGTGAATGGAAAATTGGAAATTGTCCCGAAGAAATTATCTAGCTCGACATTGCACACATATGATCTAAGAATTGGTGTCTCAAAACCCGGTAAGCGCGGGCATTGATGTGAAAGTGAACTTTTACATTCTCACTACGTTCTTCTTTATTTGAATAGGTTTGACCTTTTTCTTCTTCGGAGCCAACTGTGGTTTTTTAACTTCATTTCGTCAGCCAGGGGAAACATTTGAACTGAAAATTGAGCTTCTGCAAGTAAAACCACCAGAATGGAAGTGATATACATTGGAGTTTCTACTTTTTGTTCATCGAGGCATAAAATATGATGTTTTTGCCAAATTGTGTTCCAAAAGGAGACCCTGCTTAGACAAAAAATTTGTATCTTCCACCAATTTTTGCTACTCCCTCGTACATCACATAACTGTTTGGATAGTGGGACGAGTTTCCAAAGATGTAAACAGTAGGTTTTGCTTAAATTGTTTCGTATATACATGTTTTTGAGCCTCAGTTTGATCCACATTGTATAAAAACTCATTTTCAACCACACATTCTTTCAATAAGCTAATTTTACACGTAACTACAAAATTTTTCCTTACTTTTTAACCGCACATTCTTCAAAAAAATCACTTTTATAAAACTCATTCTTTCCAAAAAAAAAAAATGGGGCTCAAATTGAGTCACTCAGAACCCTTGCTCACGAAGATATTTGTTTGTTTTAAAATCACCGCAAGTTTACGGTTCATTAACAAATAGTAAAATTGATTTTGAGTCCAATTATCGTTCACACATGGACTTATTAGTTCCTATTCTAATTATCTTGACCTTAACTGAAAACAATAAAAATGAGAATGTTTGTTTTGATGAATTTATAACTAAATTAATGTTAATTATGCAAGTATGAATGAATTAACTAACTAAATGCAAATTGGAGATGAACGTGATTTGAGGTATTTTCTAATATGTGATTAATGTACTATGATCATGACTCCATATGTAATAATCGTTTTAAACCTAGTTTTACACTTTGCACACAATTGGAAATATTGAAGAATCAATATTCCTAAATTATTTAACAATTTCTCTTGAGTAAAATTAAACATATTCGCATATATGATTCAACTATATTTCTACGATGGATGCAAATATACAAGAATGCATGAGTTTTTATGAACGCTTAAAGATTCGCATAAGGTATATCGGTATATTTATATCACCTATCGGACCTTATGACAATTTATATATGTTGAACATATTCTCCTTCTTTCGAATGCAGAAAATAAGTCACAATACTCACATCTAATGTAAATAAATCACTTCTGATGGGGCCACGTGGCACACAGTGAGGTCCCCACACCTTACGCGACAACATGGGTGACATTATTTTATGTGTGGGGAGGACCCTTTTCCATGGAATGGAGTCATACTGATCTCCTTTGAGCAGAGGTCCTAGTACGAGCCGACCCGAGCGAGGCAAATGGCGAAATCCATGGTAGATCTCGTGGTGAAATGATTGGCAAGACAATTCACTGCCATGCCGCCCCTGCATACCCATATGGTCAAATCCCATTTGCAATAACTAGGACCTAGATACGAAAAGATTCTAGCATTTAATGTCTTGATTGATTAATGTCACCATAAGGGCCAATTGATCTGGCAAGACCACGTGTCTTATCATCGGACGTACCTAGTTTGTCTTACTCAAGTATAAAAGCTCACACTTAACACCATTCAAAGATAATACACGTTTAGACTCTCAAAACCTTCATTTGATCTATCTATACCTTTTAGTACTCTACTCCCCAAGCTGACCCCCTTTTCTACCAATTGGAGGCTCACGCTTCAAGCTCCCCCACACCTTGAGTTATTCCTTTTGTTGGCTTACCCATTCAACTAACAACTGGTCTAAGTGTATTGAGATTCAGCTTACGTGGGCGTGAGAGATTTTGAGATCTGTTGGCCACATCATTAGTACAATTTTTGGGGTCAACAGATTCATTACTACAACTGTAAGTCCAAAAAAAACAATACTTATGAGGCCAAATTTTTTCAGAAAAGAAAAAAATCACACTTAGTTAAATGTGCGGTTAAAAATAAATTTGAGGAAAAAAAAAGCTAAACAGGGGCTTAATAAGATAGATGCTTAACAGAAATTGAGCACTGATATTCAATTAATAGGGGCATATGAGTTAGTGTAATGAAGAAGCAAAACAAAAGAATGTTATTAAGAGCAAAGCAAAGTTAATGATTTTTTAATAAACATACCTTATTTTTTAATATGATTTTTATCAAAATATTATAGTTTCGTGCTTTGAAATACGAAAGTTTTTTTCAAAGTTTATGTGAAAATCAATCATATTTTACACCCCTAACAAGTTTTTTGTACAAAGGCGTTATTAGAGATAACTAATTAATGGAAATTTGAAGATTGGAAGGCAATCAATGCATCAAAAAAAAATTTAAGTACGAGCAAAGATTAAAAATATATATAATAAAATCAAAATGTGATGGTATGAATATAATTAAAAAGCAAAATTTAAAAAGGTAGCATTTTTGTGTTTCTCAAATTGATGTTAGATAGTATGATACTAACAACCTGTTTGATTCCATTTTTTGCCGAAAATGTAGAAAAAATTGGAACGTTACTACAGTATCCTGGCTGACAATATTGTGCAAATCTGATCCATACAGGTAGCGCGAATGACCATAATGCCCTCGTCAATTTCAGGAAGAGTGCCAATTTTTTTAAAAAGGGCATTTTGGTAATTGTACACATATTTATTTGCTTTATTCATACACTTGGTCAGCACCGAGACCCACTACATGTGAAAGAAAAATGAATCATTGACCTAATAATGTGCGTCAAACGGCCTCTAACAACCTCATATTGCTTTATATTCTTCGAGAATTAGAAGTTGGCTCTAAATGAGATCTTAGGTTCATATTTATCATGTACATATCCAATCATTTTGTGTAATTAAGCTCAAATCTAGTTCTCAAAATTATGGCAAGAGTGGAAGATGACGAGTTTTCTTTACGTTCGTGACTCTTTTATCACCATCCAATTTCGAATCCAACGGCACACATATACAATTCAGATGGACACAAACTCTGCTCAATTATTCCCACATTTCTCCAACTTTCAGAAAGTGAGAAAAAGGTAGAGAAAGCTGTTTTTACCTTTTTTGCTGAAAAAATCCCACCATCAATCAATGATAATGTACCGCGTGTCCGTTTAGAATCAGTGCTATTGTCTCTACCGTTGTCAGCGGACCTACCCCTCCCTAATTCAATAGATAAAGCAAACAAGTCATGCCATCTCTCGACCGCCCACTTTCCATGATCCAACGGCTGGGATGCATTTGTCAGACTAGCGGTGTACTAAAATATTAGCCAATTATTAGCCGCCACGTTGCTAGAATAGTGCTGATTACCTGTAGTCGCCGGTCACCGACCGGCAACCGCATTGAAAAACAAAAGCATCCATAAATATTCTCTTCTTTTGCTATTTCTGAACTTTTTTCGTTTTATTTTCTTCTCAATTGAAATTTCTCTCCTTTTTTATTTTTGGGATTTATTGATTGGCCGAGGAGAACAACAGAAAGAGGGCAAAAGAATCTATGAGAATTATATGTGTATTTTTGGGTTAATATTTCAATTTATTTTTTATTTTTGTTGTCATAGATATTAGATTTCACTGTGATAATTCTGTGGTTTGTTCGATTATATTTTAGGAGTAATTTGTTGGTTCCTGGAATTGGTTTTGATCAGATTCCTGTAGCTTAAGTAGGTTATTGTTTGTCAAGAACTATCTTTTATGAACTGAGTGAATTTAGTGAAATATTTGAATTTTGATCTTGGTTTTGAATATATTTATAAGGTCGAAGAGTTGGATTGGATTTTCAGGGAGTCGAGTGATACAAGATTGGTGGGCTTTTTATTTTTAATTTTATCTTATATCTTTTAGCCTTTGCAGAGAAAATAACTGAACTTGATTAAGATTAAGGTTTCTTTGGCAATTCTCTCGGAGCTTCTTTTAGTTTACTCATTTGAGTTACAACACACGTGGGACTTGGGAAGTCTGAGGTTTGACGGTTCGAAATTTGTCTGGGGTAATTGCATTTTTGTGAGAAAGGGATCATTTTAGTAATTTATTTTGTGTAAGGAACGTAAGTTGATGTTTTCAGAAGCATTATGGCTGCCGGGACTGATTTTCCGCCTTTGTTCACTACCATAGAAGGTGATTATAATAGTGATGATAGTGTCGCTGCTGCTGGGAAATATGGTATAGATGATTCGAGGAAATCCTTGAATGGTAGACCTCCAAGGAATCTTTCTATTGTACGGCATTCTATAAGCGCTGCAACACTAGTCTCACCCTCAGATTTGGTAAGTATATTCTTTTCACTAATTAAGCTTCAGTATTGTCTAGTTCCGTTAATCAACCTCAAAGTTTCCTGTTTACCAGTATGTAGTTTTTTATTGCTGTTAGTATTTGTTGTTTCAAATTCTTACTTTAGTATGATATGTGAGTTGAAATACTTAATCTTAAATTATGAAGTGATTCAATTGAAGTTTTGTAGTTTCAAACGTATGTTGAAGGATGTGTCCCTTTTAGTGCATTGCAGGTCGTGTTGTTAGTCGCTCATGCATTTGTAACTTCTATGATATTCCATTGTCGAAATTCATATTTTGAAAAGTAAAGTTTTCAATATTAGCAATATCTGTTTTCAGTTGCAAAATTGTTTAATTAGGGATGTCAGCTGGTTATGTCGTAGACCCAATCACCCGCTAAACTTCCATTTGTTTTTATTGATGCTGGCTTGTTCTCTTTCACTGCAGCGTGGGCTAGCTTTGTCCTGTATTTAAGTTTTTTCTGGATGTCTTATGTTAACAGGGGGATTCTGATAGCCATATTGTGGTTGGCTTTCCTCTGTTATTCACTTTAATCGAGCTAAGGATAATCGAAATTGCCAGAAAGAAAGGGCCTTAATTATGTTAATCTTTCTTTACTAGATGGAGTCCTTGTTGAATCTGTTTTAAATGCACCGTGGTTGGCTATCAACCCCTACTAAGGATATCAATCTTCGGAACCTTCTGAGCTTTCAAACTTCAAAAAATCACAAGAATTCTTGTTCTTTCTCTGTGTTTTTTTTTTTTTTTTTTTTTCAGGATTCTGGTATGGAATATGAGTTTATCTGTATCTTTGTACCCCTTTTTGTTTGATACACTGCTAAATATCCTGGCTAATGTTTTGACTCATATTGGCTAGGATTCTGATCTTGAGGTGATTGGAATTAAGTCACCTTCAGATGTAAAGTCAAGCTTTATACCAGTTTTTCGATCTGGAAGCTGTGCTGAGAAAGGACCAAAACCATACATGGAAGACGACCACATATGCATTGATAATCTGCCTCAACATTTAGGCGAGATTGCAGGTTTTCCTTCACTTGGAGCTTTCTATGGGGTGTGTAAGTCGAATTCTACCAATGCAAATATAGTACAAATTTATATTATATAAATCCTGCTATTACAACTTTGTTCTGTTGAAGAGGTGGGCATATCTCGCCAATTCATAAATTACCAGTGACCCTATTTGCCGACCTATTTGTTTGATCAGTGCTTAGAGCATCTTCAAGAGGCTCTCTATTTTTAAATAGTATATTCTGTCATTTGGAGAGCATTTATAAATTTAGAGAGTTAAAATTTTGAAGTATTCCAACAAACTCTTTATATTTAATTATTAATTATACTACAAAAAAATATTTATCAATTTTCTTTATTTTTTATTTTAACTAGCTTTTCTTTAGATTATTTTATTACTTTCCTACATTGAAAATTGAAATTTTTTGAATGCATTCAATTATAGAGGGTGGGTTAGACTCTCCAAATTAGGAGAGTCAAACTCATTCTTTAAATTAAAATGTAAATTTAAAGAGTCTTTTGGAACATGATTTTAAAGGCTGACCCTTTAAAATAAAGAGCATCTAATATTTAAAGAGTTTTTTGAAAATGCACTTATACCTGGGTAGTTAAGGCATATAGTTGCCTATCAAGACAATTTTCAGTTCTTTTTTGTCTCTGGATGATATTCGTGATTATCTGGTTCACAAACAATGAAGAATGAACATGTGTTTTGGAAACCTTTGTAGTAGTTGTACTTGTGCATCATATGACATGGTTATGGTGTTACAACAGATTAAAAATTGGAATTACCTGATAATCTCCATTTAGGTTCTTATTATTGCATCTACTTTCCACCATCATGTTTTCACTTTTGTTATGGAATGGTGACCATATAAGCTCGTAAAACTTCTATCTTGCTTCTGGCTCTCAATGTTTACCCTAATTGTCTTCACCCTACTTTTCATTAACCGACACGCTATATTGGCAGGTGTTTGATGGTCATGGAGGTACAGATGCAGCATTATTTGTGAGGAATAACATTCTGAAGTTTATAGTTGAGGATTCGTGTTTCCCTGCTTGTATAGATAAGGCAATTAAGAACGCGTTTCTGAAAGCTGATTATGCATTTGCTGATGATAGTTCCCTCGACATATCTTCTGGCACCACGGCCCTGACTGCACTCATATCTGGAAGGTAAGATATCAAAATGTTTTTCCTTTGTTAATGCCTTACCTGTGAATTACCAAAAGATGCCATAAATTGGAATATGAGATGGTTGTGCATGTAGAATTATCAAGATTCGAACATGGCATGTTACCAATTTATTCTATCTCTTTCTATTAATCAAAAGGAAGAATTATGTAAATAAAAGGAAGGAGAACCTGAATCTGATATAATTATGGAGAGCATTTGTAGTCTGTTGCATTTTGTATTTGCTTCAGTTTAAACCTTTTTAGGTTTCAGCCCAGTTCTACCTGTGAGTTTTGATTTATAATTTGCAATCGCATAATAATGAAATTTCCACCTTAATAACATATAATTCCTTTTCAAAGTTTTATGTGGCAATGTAGATGAAGTGCTTACAGTTTCTGTCTTTGACTAAAGTATGTAAATCATCTAACATTAGGGAATGCATGTTCAGTTCAGGTGTATATCTCAAACTACGTGACCAGGTTCAAAATTTAAGACCTTAAAATAGGTCAAAATGTCTTTAGTTTTGGTTATTGCTGGTACAACGTATGTAAATAAATATGCTAAGATGCCCCAAATGTTCAATATCTATAAATCTATTACAAAATTGAAAGTATATGAATCAGGATTCAGGATGGAAATTAAGTAGTGCATTTCAAGAATTTTTTTTATTACCTATAGGTTATAAGAAGGAAAATATATATTGTAGTTGAAGGATGGTAGAAATAATCTTGTTTATCTTTTCTGTATATGGTTTAACTCATCAACCTGTTTAAAGTATCCAAGACTCGTATCATTGTCGAAAGACCCAAAATGTAAATAGTATCAATTTTGACAAGAATGATGTGATAACCAATGGCATCCTGCCAAGGAAGTTTTTGCATAGTTAGAACCTTAACTGTGGCTCAGTGGAGCCTCTTACTTCGTCTGATGTGTCTTTTGAAACTGATGCTGGATTATGTATAACATAATTTTACGTTCTACAGAACAATTGTAGTGGCCAATGCAGGTGACTGTCGAGCTGTGCTAGGGAAACGGGGTAGAGCAATCGAGCTGTCTAAAGATCACAAGCCTAATTGCACGTCTGAAAGACTTCGGATAGAAAAACTTGGAGGAGCCATATACGATGGTTACCTTAATGGCCAACTGTCTGTAGCACGCGCCCTTGGAGACTGGCACATGAAGGGCCCAAAAGGTTCTGCTTGCCCTTTAAGCTCTGAGCCCGAGTTGCAAGAAACGCTATTGACTGAGGATGATGAGTTCTTGATTATGGGCTGTGACGGGCTTTGGGATGTTATGAGCAGTCAGTTTGCTGTTACAATGGCTAGGAAAGAATTGATGCTGCACAATGATCCAGAAAGATGCTCAAGAGAGCTGGTTCGGGAAGCGCTGAAGCGCAATACATGTGACAACTTAACTGTTGTTATAATTTGTTTCTCCCCAGATCCTCCACCGCGTATAGAAATAACGCAGAGTCGAGTAAGGAGGAGTATATCGGTTGAAGGGTTGAATCTTCTTAAAGGTGCACTTGAAAGCAACTCATGAGAAGATAGAAAATGACACTGGGTCCCCTTTTTCAGGGGTTTACATCCAGTGGTCTCATAATCTGTAATTTGCATCTTTTGAATCATGTGTATATTTGAGAGGGGGTGGTATGGTATTGTACTAATTGGATGAACGAAACATTTAACTCTTGAGCTAGTGTAGAATGTTTTCAACTGATGCGTAGAATTTCAGAACCATTTCATAGTCCAATCTCTTAATTTCAGATAGTGCAAGATTTTTCCTTTTCTGCGATGAAATCAGCCAGATCGATTCTTTGTATTTTAATGAACATGATGTCATTAGTATTGCTACTTAAATTGGTGTTTAAGACCAGAGGCGCTAAATAGAATTATTCTTTGGAAAAATGGCACCTTAAAAACTCAAGCTCTACATAAATGAGTATAACGTGTCTTTAATCAAGTTTTCTTTGATTAATTTTCTGGTAATCATTATACTTTCACCAAATTTTAATTGGGTCTATATTCTTCAAATTTTGCCAATTGGATCATTATACTTTAATTTTGTTTTCATTTGGTCACTCCGTCCCATTATATCATGTTGACTGAATTGACTAACGTCAAATGCTATGTGAGCGTTAATTGAATTTTAGTGTATCTCCAAGAGTAATTATTTTTCCAAACGTGTGACGAATTTTTTGAGGCGCGTAAAATTTGACTATCCATTCTCTTTGTAATGTCTCTCCTATTCAATATGAAAATCTCTAGCCCATCTAAAAATGCGAGGACCAATAACCTTTGACCGGGTTCCAAAATAACCTTTGACCAATAATAATAATAATAATAGGTTAAATTGGGAGTTAGAAAACAAAAGGTGAGAAAAGAAAAAAAGTTTCTCATAGTCGATCCGGTTCAAATAGTCGACCAACACTGACAACAACAATCCAGTTATCGACGCCGACCACCACACAGATAACCCAATCACCGGAGAAAAAACAAGTTAGTTTTTGTGGACAATGAAACAAGGTTGATGAAGTTTTTGGGCTGGAGATCGTCGGAAATGACAATCTCCATTGGTTGAACCGCGTCGGATTGTTAACAGTCCAACACTAACTGTTGGGGACCCGACTGCCGATCGTTAATAGTCCGGCCCATTTTTATTATTATTATTATAAAATGTTGGGTTGGACTGTTAGGATGTTAACAGTCAGCTGGCCCATTTTTATTTTTATTTTTTAAATTTTACTAATTATTTTAGACGAAATTACACTTAGCCATGTTTTTAAAGTTTACACTTCATTAACCAGATTTTAAGTTTAATTTTTCATAAATCAGGTTATAATTTTTTATTTAATATTTATTAATAAATACTTTTTATAATCAACCACTAATAAAAATTAGTTACCGTCATTCACGTTTGTAAGAGAGATTTTAAAATCAAAATTCATTCTCTAATCTTCCATTTCCGGTCACAAAGAAACCGACTAGCGACTACATTCTTCAACCAACATTATCACGTTCGTTTGAGAGATTTCCTAATTTTTTCGACATTTATCACCGGTGATTTTGCTGAAACTCTTCTCCCTACGTCATTCATTCAAGCACCTTATCTTGTAGTTCAATAATCTATTGAGCCATAACTCTTTACAAACCCAAATAAAAAATGATGTTAACAAGGAGTATAGATCGAAAATCCCATTTGGGTGGATGCAGGATCCTATCTCTCTCTACGTGTGGGTGTACACAACGCCGATCTGTAGCTGCTACAACTCCAGTTGCGGTCAGATCCAGATATATGTGTATAGAGAGGTATGGCGTAGTGGTGGTGGAGGCGCCGCGTTGGTGTTGATGGTTGTGGCGTCGCGCGGAGGTAGCTACGAGATTTGTGTTTATTTCATGGTAGTGTGTGGTTAATGGTGAATGACAGTGGTATTGCGTGGTGGTGTTGACATTTTCAGATTGGTTTGTGGCTACTACGGGGCGTTGCTGATGTAACGGTGAGGTGGTGATTTTGCAGGCGGCGGCGGCGGCAGTGGTTAATCTACTTTTCGGTTGTTAGATCTGATTTGCGGTGGTTTTCATACCGCTACTGTAGTGATGGTAAGGTGCTGCGATGTTGAGATGCTGACGGTGGTAGTGAATCTGTTTGGGGTGTGGTGGTAGTGTTGTTGGTAATGATGTTGCTTATGGAGGTTTGGGGTGATTTTGGTGTTGGGAGTTTTTGTCGGTTGTATAGGTGGAGGTACGACGACTTTGGTAGATGCGGCGACATCAGTGAAGGTGGTGGTGGTAGGGGCTCTAGGGACCTTGGCAGGGGACACCATTTGGCTAGCTACTGGCGCTATGACGATGTTGGTGCGGTGGGGGGTTACGGTGGTGGTACAAGTCGTGATGATGGTGCTACAGGTGGTAGGGGATCTGATGGTGGTTCTGATGGTGGAGGTAGGTTGTGGTGTTGACTACGGTATTCGAGACGATAGTGTTGTTGCCGGATGTGGTGTTGGTGGTTCTGGCGACAGTGGTTTGGGTTGTTGCAACGGTGTGGTGGTGGTCACAAGTGATTTGAATGATTGTGACTAATAAATTGGTTGGTGTGTAACCAATAAACAATATGTGACCAATAAAATAGATAAATTGTCTTAAATATAATTTGTGATCAATTAATTTGATGTTTTGTGTTACCATAAAATACGTCGTAATTTATAAAACTTGTGATTTGTGATCAAGAAATAATATGTTATTATTAATTTGATTGATTTGTGACCGATGAATAAATTGTGACGTATAAATTTTTTATTTGTGACCAATGAACAAATTGTAACTTATTTTGAATTGTGACCGTAAAATATTTTGCGACATAAAAATTGTGATTTGTGACCAATTATATGGAATTTGTGGCCAAATTATACGAAATTGTGACCTTAATATATTTAATAAATAAAATATACGTTTAATTAATTAAATTGTAAATAAATCTAAAAAAAATATGATATTTGAAATTTTAAACTTAATTTCTTAAATTTGAAATTGGTTAAATTTAATCCCTTAGTTATGAGACTATTGGACCGACTATCGACCCATTTTTTATTAAATGTTGGGTTTGACTGTTGGGACGAACACAACAGTCCGGCCCATTTTTTTTTTTCAATTTATTAATTATTTAATTATTTTCACTTTAAATAAAAATTTTATTATTTTTAATTTTTCTCTTTAATTTTTCTTTTATTACATTGTTAATTTTCTTTTTGAACAAATCTTTAATTTTTTCAATTTTAATTAAATAATATTAATATTCTTTATTTTTTTTTATAATTTAATTTTGTTTAATTTTTTTTTGGTAATAATTTAAAAAATACCTTAATCATTGTCTTCTTATTATATTTTTTTCCAATTTAAAATAATTTTTAATATTCTTACTTAATTTTTTTTAATATTCTTTAATTTAATTTTAATTTTTTTTATTTTTGGTCATTAATTTGTATGAAATTTAATTAATTATTTTTTAATTTGTATTCAATTTTTTTGTGCCGCTCCTTTAATTTATTAAATCATTTATTTTTTTTATAGCGTCGATATCTTGCATATGGCAGTTACATTCGGCTCGTTTGATTTTTCGAGATTATGCGTTATTTTATTATCTCTTGTTCTACGTACTAACATTTAAATTTTGCAAGATGGAGTATCATTTAAATGTAGAGTTGAGGTGGATGGCAAGAAACTACTTGGAACAGTAGCTTTGAGAGTTTTACTTCTGTGTTGGAGTGCTCGATAATTAGTATGGAGATGTGCTACGACAATCCTTCATGTGGCCACTGTACTCGTTGCAAGAGGTGCAGTACTCAGGACAGATCATCGATGCACTCATATGTCGGCTTCTTAGGCCAGTCGACGGTGATGCCCTCCACTTCAACCTTGGGGGCAAGGTCGTTAGTTTTTGATGTTTGAGTTTGCCCTGATCACTGGACTGAGAATTACAAGCGACGAGATAGCCACTGAGAGAAACAACAAGTTGTACGAGAGATACTTCATGGGACATGGGACGATGCTTCTACCCCAGTTGATGGACGCGATCGGGGAGTGCGGCCAGATGTTAGATAGATTGAAGGTGGACCGGTCTACATCCTTGAGAGCGTGATGAGGTGTTATCACAAGAAGACTGCCGTCGAAATTTTTCATTTGCAAGTTGTTGACGACATCGATGGGTTCAACAACTATCCGTGGGTAGGAGATGTTTTAAGGACACCGTACACATCTTCACAAGATCACACTCGAAGCTCAAGAGGTCCATACGAAAGTACGATACATATGGATTGCCCTTTGTCAGTGTAGGTAAGTGCTTAACATAATCAACGTTAAACAATTTTTATACTAAATTTATATATAATAAGTGCATGTGTTGAAGATCTGGGCATATGAGACGGTCCCCCTCTTGGGTACTCTATTTGCTAGGCGATGGAAGGCACGCTGCCCTTGGATACATCATTGGCGAGCATCCTGAGCAGACAGATGTTTGTCGAGCAAACAATTATCAGCCCTCTTCGACGACCCTCATGTGAGTATTAGATATTGTAAATTTATATTATATGTCATTTCATAATTTCATCACATGATCATTAACTAGTTGAAATGTCATTATGTCACTTGAGGTCCTAACCAAGTTGACGTCGTCGATGGATGAGGAGGGTCGAAGTTTTTTGCGTGAATTAGCCATTCCGCATACTCCACGAGACCAGATGTCCGATTCCATCTCATTTATTGATCATCGTTTTGTATGAGTTATCGAGGATTAAATATAATCGTTTATTGAGGATTAAATATAATTTATTGATCATCGTTTTGTATGAGTTAGCCTATTTTAACTAAATTAATCATTTTTAATGTTATTTGTATAAGATCGTGGTCCAGTTGATCGACGATCACCTCCGCCCCCGATGGGATCACATCCGCTACCGATGAGATCTCCTCTATCCAGACACCTCCCTCGTGGATCTCATGCACACAGTGATTTGTATGTCCTTCTGGCTGGATTTATGGCGGAGATAAAGGAGGAAGTGGGTACCCTACAAGGGGAGGTAAGGGCGCTGCGACGAAAGATGAGCGACGAGATATCGAGTTTACTTCAAGATGTTGCAATACGCTGTAGCCATGTATCAGACCTTGAGATGGAAGATGTAGCGCTTCGAGATGATATAGCAGGACTACGAGTGGGTGATAAACAGGGCCGATGATGCATTTTGGACGGAGTCGAAGTCGGAGGCAGTGCCCGAGGCGACGAAGGGGGTGCCCCCAACGATGGAGGAGGTGGTGGCGGAGTCGGAGGCAGATGAGGTACCCTCGATGACGGAGGAGAAGAGGATGCCAGTCGTGATAAAAGGAAAGAGGCATGTTGTTGACGTGCTGGAGCAGGTAGTCAGCAAGAGGCAGAGATTACCGTCATAGTACGTTGTATATCCCTTCACGATCGAGGAGAAGAGAATAACGTTCGTCGACGGGACGTACCCCAATCTCTTCCGAGAGGTAGACCATGCCAATGGAAAGCGTTCGAGACAGGGTAGAAAAAAATCGTGTCAGGGGTAAGTATTTTACAATTTCAGTGAAATACGCTACGCTAACTCATCTATACTTCTTTTAACGTTTTTTTTGTTTCTTTTTTCAAAGATAGCTGCACGGTAGGGGGAAAACGATTTCAGAGGCTTATAAGTGGTTTCACGACATCACCACTTCAGGGATTTGGCTCGTTGACGATGTAAGTGAAATAATCATATTGTTATTTATTATGTATATGTAATTTTTTGTTTATTAAATAAAATAACTCCCTCTATTTTTTTATTGGTGTTTCTTGATATATCATATCGACTTGGCTATCAAATCATGTCTCCGACATGATAAAACAATTAAATCCTCATTTGTACATTCATTTTCATTCTCGTTGTCTTGAACTATTTAAGGAATTCTGTGCGTAACAGTGATATCATGGTAGGGAACAACTGTATCGAGAATAACCACATTATTATAACGAGCTATCTCCACTGTGTTCCAAAAATCACACATTACGATCCCTTCCATCGAGATCTTTGTATTCACTCTCGGGGACATTCTTCTTCGCTAAAGTTACACAAATATGAGTAATAGTGCAATTTTGGTTCAATTCAATTAAAACATTGATTTCATCTTCAAAAATAACCTTCACATGTGAAATTGAAATGAATTTATGCTTGTTGTTGAATAGAAATCTCAATTCTATGTCGTACTGAGAGGGATCGATGCTAAGCTTGTTTTGTATATGATGGTACATTTATACATATGATGTACTTGATATTATCACAACTGCAATCACATCATGTCTTTCACTTGTCCATTTTCAGAACCATCGACCATTTTCATTTATTTCAAATTCCATGAAGTAACAAATCGAGATTGCGGTTGATCCCATATCTGCATTAAAAAACATAATTTGTTAAAAAATTAAATTAGGGGGAGAAAAATAGGTAAAAAAAAGCTGTTTCCAGCCAGCCTAAACTGTTAGGCCGGCTATTTCTTGGCGGACGTTTTCAGATGAATTTTTTTCTCGTTTTGTTAAAAAAATTATAGATCTATTTAAGATCGTAAATTTTTTATCTGCTTATGTCGAGATAGGATTTAAAGATTAAAACAATGTACTAATTTAACGAAAGCGAAATTAAAAATACGCAAATATACTTATCGATTCCAAGTGATAGCTATAAACAATATTTTCTTGTTGAGTGTTTGATAAATTTGTGAGATTTCAAGTTTGAAGAAGATGAAAATTGAAACTATTTTTATTTGTATTGGAGTAAATAGATAAATAAAGTGATTTGATTTTGAAATCTTATGTGGGAAGTGTTTGGAATTCTTTATAACTTAAAAGGGTATTATTGTCTTTAAAACAATCCAATATTTTTGCAATTGTATAACATATTTAAGGGTAATTTTATCTTTTACGCATTGAAGGGCCATTATGGTGAATGTTTTAAAATTTTGGTTAAAGTGAAAGATGGTATGTTGACAAGGCCAATTTGAAAAGTGGGCCCTAAAATGCACAAGTGCACAATACATTTCTGCATTCTAACTGCACATTTTATTTACAGTCACTTTTAGAAAAAAATAAAACTAAACATTTAGTGAAATAAAATAAAAATATCTTTTTTCATGAAAAAAAAATTACAAATCGCACGCACGAGTAAAAAGTTTCAATACTCGAACTTTGCCACAGTTATGTTATAATCACAGAACTATGTCATTACCATGGATGATCACTGAACTTACTAGAAATTGCTTCCATCAATCACTATTAAACAACCGTTTCAATGGCGTCCCAAGTGGCAAGATGGACTCCAACGTGGCAATAGACACGTTATAACGTGTCCACTTGAAGAGTTGTTGTATACAGAACACGATTTTACCAGCGAAAAAAATGAAAACACACCAGATGATTTCCAAAAGGGTAAATAGCACATAATGACCTCACATTTCACTATTATTGTGGAAAATATCATTACCTTTTATTTTTTGGCATTTTCACTCTTATTTTCACATTTCATTACGCAAAAAATCATTATCGTCTATTTTCTCAATTAAAAATTGTGAAATAACAAATATAACCTTCTTTTTAAAGAAAAAAATAATAATTGCAACCATTGTCCCAATTTTATGAAAAAGCGCAAATGAGTCCCCAAATAAATTATTAAAAGGTAATTAGACATAATGTTCATATCTTTCACTATTATAGCGGAAAACGCTCATACCTTTTATTTTTATTTTTTACATTTTCACTCTTAATTACATATTTGATTGCGCAAATCGTCATTTCTAATCATTTTCATCTAATTTATCAATAAAGAGTTGTGAAATGATAAATATATCCTCTTATTTAAAAAAAATTAAAGAAAATTATTTTTTTTGTTTTTTTGTTTTTTTAATAATTCATTTGGGACTCGTTTGCACTTTTTTTTTAAATAAGAATTTAATTTCTAATTTTTTAATAATTTATTTGTGACTCGTCTGCACATTTTTTTAAAAATAAAAAACTAATTTCTAATTTTTTAATAATTTATTTGGGGCTTGTTTGCACTTTTTTTAAAAAAATTAATTTCCAACTTTCTAATAATTTATTTGGGACTCGTTTGCACTTTAAAAAAATTGGAACTATAGTTGCAATTAATTCTTTAACTTTTTTATTTAAATATGAGTGTATGCTTATCATTTCACATCTTTTTATTGAGAAAATGAATAGAAATGATGGTTTGAGCAATCAAATGTATAATTAAGAGTGAAAATGTTAAAAAGAAAAAGATATGGACGTTTTTCGCAATAACAACGAAATATAGAGACATTATGTGCTAATTACCATTTTAATAATTTATTTGTGACTCATGTGCACTTTTAGAAAGAAAAATTAGGAATATGGTTACAATTAATTATTTCTTTTTATTTTTGTTTTATTTAAAGATAAGGGTATATTTGTCATTTCATAATTTCAATTGAGAAAATGGATTAAAAGAATTTTTTCGCAATGAAAGGTTAAAATAAGGGTGAAATGTTAAAAAAATAGAAGATAAGGAGGTGGGATATTCTAATTACCTTTCCAAATTCAATTCAGCCCAAACCTCACTCTGTAAATCAATTTGGGAGAAGTTGCTTCTCTTCGACCACGAAGGAGGAAATTAGCAAAGGGGTGTCAATTCTTGCAGATGGAGGAAGCAAATGGAGGTAAATAATTTATATGCTTTCAATAAACCATATGTACAAACACAGACGACTTATCAGAATGTACAGTAAATATTTTTTTTACCTCCTACACTACCATGTTGTATCTACATTCTTTATTAGAAATATTTAATCTGAATGTAAAGAACAAAAAATTGGGTGATGGTAAAGAACAAGAATTGTGAAGTTGTGTTGGTTGTGGACCAAGGCTTATGAAACTCTTCCTTGGCTTTGTCACGGGCGGGGCCGAGTAAATGTCTACCCTGAACTTCTGGGCTCAATTTTTTTTATAGCCTTATAGGCTAAGTCTCAGCCCAAGATAGAAAGCCTAGTTATAAACTCGGGTCCAACCCAATTCCCAAATGCCCAATCCCTAATTTAACCCCTCGTTCCTTCCTCAAACAATCTCTCCATTTCTTCGTCTGATTCTTTGCAAGCATCGCACCTGAAGGCTGAAGCCTCATTCTCCTGCTCTACCAGACCAACTCGTTACACTCGTTAGTCATTCCCCTGCTCCGCGCCTCCACCTGCTGCTTGCTGGTTTCCCTGCTCCGTCCGCCTCGTAGAGTCGCAGTCGCCGCGTGCCTCCTCTACCCTCCAGTCTCCTCCACCTCCAGCCTCTGCAGAGTCACAATCAGCCAGTCGTACCTCATCTGCTTGCTCTCATATCACTCATGTATTTTCTTTAGTAGTTGATGTCTTGATGATAGCTTGAGCCTTGAGACCTTTTTTGTTCTTTTTTTAATACTACCGTTTGTGTATTGTTGTGTGCAGTAGATTGAACACTATGGAATTGAAATTTGGTATTGTTGAATTGGGTATTGCTGACTGGTGACTGCCTGAGTAGATATCGCTGAATTGAATTGGGTATTGCTGACTGTTATGGAGTTGATGATGCTAAAAATTTGGGCGTGTTGAATTGAAATTGTTAAAGTTTTGGTATTGTTGAATTGCATATTTTTGACTGCTGAGTAGATATCGCTGAATTGAATTGGGTATTGCTGACTGTTATGGAGTTGAAATTACTAAAAATGGGGGCGTGTTGAATTGAAATTGTTAAAGTTTCGGTATTGTTGAAATCTTATGAAGAGATACTTTCAAAGAAAAACTGATTTGGACAATATAAATGTTGTTAGGGCGACGTCGAATAATGTGGCATTTGACGTCACAAAACTTCCAATTGTCCATGGTCTAAGGATACCCATTTTGGATTACAATGCTAATATTCGAGATCAAGTTCAAAGAGCATATATGTTAATGGGTCATTGTCAGCCACATGAGCATGACTTTCCAAAATGACAATTTGGAGTAAAAGCTAAACAATTTAATCCTTCTTGGTTTAAAGAGTTCGGTTCTTGGTTGAAGTATAGTGTAGAAAAAGATGTCTTTTATTGTTTGTATTGTTATATTTTTAAATCAAGTTCTAGAAAGCAAGATGGGGGTGAGTATTTTGTTAGTGAAGGTTTTACATGTTGGAAAGAGAAAAAAAAGAAAGATTCATATTCATATTAGAGAACATGATAATGCACATAATCAAGCTCGGTTGAAGGGTTGAACGACATTTGTGTTCTTGCAGAAAAGTTAGTTCAGACAAACAAAAATATGGTATATCCATTGGTTTACAAGCTTTTGACTTTAGCATTGATTCTACCGGTTGCTACCACTACTGTGGATAAAGTATTTTCTGTAACGAGCATTGTAAATGATAGATTATGTAATCGGATGTGTGATCAGTGGATGAATGATAGTACAATTGTTTATGTAGAGAAAGATATATTTTTTAAGCTCGATAATGAAATTATTGTACAACGATATCAAAATATGAAAACTCGAAAGGAACAAGTGTAATTTATAAACTGTCATTTTTAATATTGTCGTATTATTGTTTAATATTTTTATTATCATTAAATCCATGACAAAAACTAGACGTTCAACATCGATAAGTTGTCCCCCTCCCCCCCTCATTCCCCGACAAATAATCATGGCTCCGCCCCTGGCTTTGTGCTTGCATTTGCATCCTCTAAGGCTTTAGAAATAAATATGGAAACTTAGTACTTATACGTAGAAGACAAAAAAAGATAAGGTTACTCGGAGTGGATACATTATAGTGATGGAAATTCTTTGCTCACAATTAGCTATGTCAACGAGCCGAAAAAAAAAGCTCGGGCTCGGCTCGAGCTTTTTTAGGCCTGAGCCGAGTCGAGCAAAGTCCGGTCAAAAAAATAAGGCTCGACCCGGGCTTTTGCATCGAGCCTTAGCGGGCTGAGCCAAATCGGCTCGGGTTTTTGAAAATTTTTTAAATGTTTGTAGCTAAAATAGTTGCCTGCAAAGGCAGCTTGCAGAAAAGCTGCCCTTATAGGCAGCTCTATAAAAAAAAACTTGTTTTAAATGGTGGGCTCGGCCGGGCCACTGGCCCGCCCGGGCTCGAGCCGACGCCCCAAAATGGGGCTCGGCTTGGGCCTTGGCTCGGTTACACCGAGCCCGAGCCGAGCCCTGCTCAGGCTTTTTCCGAGCCGTCCGAGCCGCTGAACTTTTTTGTCATCCCTACTCACAATTGTGAATGTTAAAATCTCAACTTTTCTGTTTTTAGCCAAGGTATTACACTAAACAATGAGCATATGACCCTTGGAAAGCCCGTGTTTTACTGTAATCTTAGATTATACTGATGTGGGAAAAAAGTGAACGGGGTGTGTACTTTGTTGGTTATAATTTATGGTCATGAACTTCTGTATTTATTTTCCATATTTTTCCCCATTGTATACCATGTCAACTTCAATATTGTGTTGATTTTATGTGATTTATGCACTAGTGGTAAAAATTAAAATGTTTTCAATTTCTTGAATATTATGAGAAAGGCCCGTTGACATGGCCTTATGAGGAAGATGATATGTTGTACGATCACAATGAAACAAATGACATTAAAATTGGATCGAACATGAATGAAGTGGGAGATGAAGGAGTAGTCATGCTTGTAGGGAAGGTGGAAGATGTTGACTTGGAATGGCCCTTTGGCACAAAAGTTGAACTCCATTGGTGGAGAGATGCAAAGTCTCTTGACCGATGGTGAATTTGAGCTTATAGATGAATGCAAAATAATTTGTACAAAATTTAATTTGAAGCTCTAACTAATAGTTGGAATTGAGAATTCTTCCAAGCTCTAAGTACTTTTCGTTGAATATGTTGTTTTTTTATTCTAATTTTTTGTTCTTGTTTCCAGTTCTAGAATTTTGTAATTAAAGCTAAACAGATTTCACAAAATGGCCACAACATATTCAAATGTAAAAATGTCATTACAATGAAAGTCTACTAAAACGAACGACAATCAACATACAACAAAAATAATGTAACACAACTTTAGTGCCGATTACATAAACATGGAGTTTGACAAATATAACAAAAGTCTTTGCTCCAATCACATAGTTGGAACAACTTCGCGGAACTTTTCCCTTTCCTTTCCCATTATCCTTTGTTGAGTGGAATATTCAACCACCGAAGGTTTTCGGGCTCAATATATCACCTATACTGAAATCGACACCAACAAAGGTTCAACCCCAAACCTCCTACAAGCACACCCAACTCTGGTTGCTTGTTTGATGCCCACTAAGGACACATGGATAATAGGTTATTGCAGCCACAAAACAACCAAAAAGGCTAAAAGAGATAGACTAGAAAGATACTGCAAAGGGAGAGCACAAATCCAAGACGCAGCCGGCTATCTCTCAAAGGGGGCTAGGCAAATGACGTATCTACCACAAAGCAAAAGGAGTTCCCAATGTATATTAATGAAGTAGGCTTTTAGGGTAATTAGTAATTAGGACCAAAAGACAAATAATAAGTAACCAATGAGTGTCACAAACACCAAAAGCCATCCAATGAGTAAAGGGTCAGGTCATGAGTAGCTCTAATTAAATTAGGCTACGTCCAATGGCCCAAATAAGTTATAGGCTTAGGTCGTTACATTTGAGGCGTCGATATTTCACTTCAATTATTTGGCCGATGCCGACTGAATAAACAATGATTTAACATCATAACCCGGAAGGTCGTTTGACAACAAACCTCCAAATTGGTGTCAAAGGATTTGCAAAGAAAAATTATTACCTCTTAGTAATAATTCAAAAGAGGACCGATAAAATTGGAAATTATTTACCTCCATCAATGTTTAGAAGATCTTTACAACTTCTAAATTTTACCACTGGCAGCACCTTAGTGCCCATGTTCAAGGGATTATATTGTGCATTAGATTTATCAAGTCTTATCACTTCTTGTGACACAATATCTCTAATAAAATGTAGTCTAACATCAATGTGTTTGGTGCGTTCGTGAAAAATAGGATTTTTATAAATTAGAATGTGCTACCGCATAATCATTTAAAATACGAAGTTCATGAAGTAGACCTTTAAGCTATAAAGCCTCTAATAGCTTCAATAGTAGCAATGTATTCAAATTCTATTGTGGATATTCCAACTATATGTTGTAACTGTGATTTCCAACTAACATGAGAGTTAACAAAGTAAACACATAAAAGAGGTAGATTTTCTATTATCTCTATCCCCCGCATAATCTAATCTACAAAGCCATTCAACTTGACGTCTTCTATATTAACACCAAATTTTAGACCTACATCACTAGTCTCATTTAAGTACCTAAACATCCATTTTAAGGCTTCCCAATGCTCGGGACCTGGATTAGACATGTATCTACTAAAAGTACTAACAGGAAAAGCTAAATTTGGTCTCTAGTGCAAACCATAGAATACATAATAGATCTAATCACATTAGAATACAGAATCCTACTCATGTATTCTATTTCTTTTTCATTACAAGGAGCTTGATCTTTAGATAATGCAAAATGATGAGCTAAAGATAATGTAACAAGTTTGCAATCATGCATATCAAATTTTATCAGCACCTTTGAAACATAAGAGAACTAATGCAAAACAAAGCGGAATTTGACCTATCTCTTTCAATTTCCATACCTATGATTCTTTTAGCTTTTCCTAGATCTTTCATGTCAAATTCACCATGTAATTTTGTTTTTATATTACTTATACACTTATATGATGAACCAACTAAGAGCATATAATCCAACTATAGCAATAAAAACATAGTCATTATTAGCGTCATCATGTTGGAAATATAGGCAATGATTAAACTTATTCCGTTGAAACCCTATGGAGAGTAAAAAATAATCAAATCTTTTATACCACTGTCTAGGTGATTGTTTTAGACTATATAAAGATCTTTTCAAGAAATATACATGATCAAATTTTAGTTTATCTTTAAAACCTTTTGATTGACTCATAAAGATTTGCTCATCGAGTTCACCATGTAAAAAAGTTTTTATATCAAGTTGTTCAAATTCCCAGTCATAATGTGCAACAAATGCAAGTATTGCTCTAATAGTAGTGTACTAAACAACCGGAGAAAAACCTCTTTATAATCAATCTCTCCTAAGATTGTAATTCTTGGCCACTAATCTAGTCTTAAATTTTAAGGGTTCAGATGCACTAATATCCTCCTTAACCTTAAAACCCCACTTACAATCAACTGTAGATTTATTCTCAGGTCTAGGTACTAGTTCCCAAGTTTGATTCTTTTCTAAAGAACTCATTTCATCTTTCATTGTCTTAAACCGCTCTTCAGATTGTTCACTTTTTATTGCCTCCTCAAAAGTTTTTAGCTCTCTATCAGCTAGCTCCTCATAGCTCACATAAGCAAAAGCTAACTCAGTCTCATATTAAAATCTTCTAGGTGTTCTAGTCTGTCTTATCTCTCTCTCTCTCTCTCTCTCGCTAAGTTATAATATGTTAAATGATTCTCTTCCTCAGGATGCTCTTCTATTTCTCTTAGGGATGGCAAAAAAGCTCACCTGCTCGGGCTCGATTACACTGAGCTGAGGTTCAGGTCGAGCCCCATTTTGGGGCATCGGCTCGAGCTCGGGTAGGCTCGTGTCGGCCTGTACGAGCTACCTATAAAAAAAATTAAAAAAGCTGCACCTGCAGTCGGCTAAAATAGCCGCTTGCAAGGGCAGCTGTAGCTCCTGTACTACAATAAGCATCTAAAATAGGATTATGATATGACTGGTTCTTAAAATTAGAGATATTTGGGTTTTTCTCTATACTTTTGTTTTATAAAATCAAACAATAAATGCATCTTTTAAACATTCAAGAAACAACTTTGCACAGTGAAAATCAATCTTTGAAATTGAAGAAAAACGTTCAGATGGAAGCTAAGTTTCTGTAGTGAAAGAAAGAGGAAAGAAAATGTCTAATCATGAGCTAAAATATGCAGCATCTTGGCATAGGAGGAGTTCGCCAACGTATATAAGCTTTCTTGATCATATAATCAATGAACACATTTAAAGTTAAGTAGGAGGGTTTTTAAGTTTTATTTAATTTATAGTACATATAAACCGTACAAATTTTAAATTCTTTAAGTAAAAAATGTAGATTTAACATTAAAAAAAATCGAGCCGAGTCGAGCCTCATATTTTTTGTAGGGTTTTGCTCGGCTCGACTCGAGCCCAAAAAAGCTCGAGCCGAGCCCGATCTTTTTTTCGGTTTGTGGCTCGGCTCGGCTCGACTCAACTCGACTCGTTAACATGGCTAATTGCTCTTCTATCACTACTTTCTCTCTATTCTCCATATCAGGTTGCTGAACCTGAGTCTCCACCTCACTAGGTGTAATAGGGACCGATGTTCTAAGTTTTCATAACTCCATTTTCAAATGATTTCTCTCTCTCCGCCTTGTTCTTCTTCACTCACAAGTTTAGATTCAGTTTTAAAATACGACATTCGCCCTCGTTGAATGTATAAGCTCCATTTACAATGATTTTAACCCTTTTTGGCTTTTATCCCATAACATGTAACCCTTGACACCTTCGGATAACCTAGAAAACACATTTTCTAGTTCTAGGTTCAAGTTTTCCCTCACTCTGATGAGAAAATGCAGCACAACCAAAAGTTCTAATCATAGAATAATCACTTAGTTTACCGGACCATTTTTCATGAAGAGTATCACCATTCAATGCAGCAGATGGAGTCAAATTAATCAAATAACAAGCCGTCGTAACAGTTTTTCCCCTAAAAAGACTTTGGGATACCAGAACTTAACATCATGAAACGCATTTTATCAAGTATGAGGTTCTATTCATTCTTTCTGCTACCCCATTTTGTTGGGGAGTGTAAGGAACCGTTTTATATCTTGTTATCCCGTTTTCTTTACACAAATTGTCAAATTCAATATTACAAAACTCTAGGCAATTATCAGTTCTCAACAACTTGATTCTCTTATCAGTTTGGTTCTCAACTTGTCTTTTCCAATTATTAAAGCTGTGAGAAGTATCAGACTTATTATTTAAAAGATAAATCTACACTTTTCTAGTGTAATCATCAATGATAGAGAAGAAATGAATTTGTCTACTTGTACACCAGGTTTTACAATGTGTACATCCTCTTCACAATAGGAGGGTGCCAGCTTCCAAAAAAAGTAGCCCCCCTATTGTGAGGGAGCTGTCATGCTAGATGTACACTTTTTAGTGTACATCTAGCATATCTCGAAAAGAAGTACATTTTTCCACCTGTAGTGAAACTATTAGCGAGACCCCACAAATCTGAATGCATGCTTTATTTTTATGAACATTCATGGAGAATGAAGTTCTATGATACTTACTAAGCACATAATTATCACAGAAAGATAAGTCAGACACAATCATTTCCAAAAGCACATTTTTCATTAAGAAGTTTAAGCCTCTTAATACCCACACGTGCTAGTCTATTGTGTCATTTATGTGTGTGATCGGCCTTAGCAGAAGAGATAGAGGAATTTAAACCTCTTATCATTTCTCCAGTAGTGATATAAATATCATTCTTCCTGATTCCCTTAATAGAAACGAGTGCACTCTTAACCAATTTTAAAATTTCATTTCCAATTTTACCAGTTAAGTCAGATTTCTAAAGTCTTCCTATTGAAATTAAATTCCTAGACAATTCATGAATGTATCTAACATCTTTTAAAGGGTACGCGAAACTAGTATCAAACTTTAAAGTAATATCACTGATTCCAACAACAGTATAACAGATTTGTCACATAGCACAAAATGTCCATCATTTGATTCATGCAAATTTTCACACCAATTCTTTTGTGGTGTCACATGAAAAGATGCATCAAAATCAAATATCCACTCATATAAAGGAAAATTAACAGTAAAATTCAATTCAACAGGATAAGCAACATGACTTGTAATCATATAAACATCACCATTATCAGTATTGGAAATAGAAGATAATATATTTACTTCATCTAACTCTTTAGCTTACTTTTCTCTTTATAGCAATCTTTTATAAAATGCACTGTGTTCCAATAGCCATATCATTTCTTAACATTGGTCCTAGATTCTGATCTAAACCTACCCTTACTATTATTTTTACCTCCATTACTACTTGACCCACTACCACTCTGGAAACTATCATGACTGTTTTGCCTAAATTGAGTTCCACCACTCATCATGTGAATCTCACCATTTTTCTTATCATGTTTTTCGTCTTTAATTTTCATCTCCTTACTTCTAAGTGAGTTTATGATAATTTCAGGCGTCAAACTGTCTCTACCATACTTAACTTCCTTATAGGTATTAGGTATGGAATTAAGCAAGATAATAGCTTGTAGGTGTCAGACACAAACTCTTCACAGTTAACAATATTTTGAACAAGTTTGTTAAATACATCTAAATTGTCATCAAAATCATTTGAAGGATCCATTTTAAAACTAAAAAAAGGCTTAAGTAAAGTTATTCGGAGTATATTTGAACAATTACAAGTCTTTCAATTTTTCCAAAGTTTTTTAGTGGCTTTCAGTTTACCCACTTTTCTAAAAAAAATGTCAGACAAATGTAAAATAATTGAAGTATAAGCAAACTCATCGGCTTCTTTTTTTGTTCTTTTGAAAAATCAAGAGAGAAATTGCCATCAATGACTTTTAAAATCTTTTGTTGAACCAAAATACCTTTTTTTTGTTGCTAGATTGAAAAATCACATTTTCTGTTAAAAGTTCCAAAATCAAAATTGTGAGTTGTCATTTTTAATAATTAATCAAAAATACAAAATCGCAATCAAGCCACACAAAGTAGACTTAGGTCGCAGAAAATATACACCGTTCTAGATTCACGAGGTTTCGTAAGATTCTCGATATTAGATCAAAGAAATGTCCAAATGGGTAAGGTCTAGGTATTTTAAAAACTTAACGCTGCAACAAGAGATACATGCCAACCAAATAGTTTTACGCACAATATATCACATAAATAATATGCTAAAACTTATCAAATGAGAAATTTAACAATTAAAGGCAAGTAGTTCCTAATTTCTAGCACAGATAATGGTTACACTACACGGTAACCTCAATCATATTGTCATCCCACACAATAATGCGATAGGGCTAAATATTAAACGAGGTAAGTCAATTTATCATAGTAGACCTATCTAAGTCCGTAAATAATGAGATATGCGTATTTTACCATTGTAGGGTCACCACTATTCGCCCTAAAATCTCCATCAATTGTAGCAACCACTCGAATGCAAAACTGAATCATAAACGCATATGGGCAAAAGCGTCCAAATTTCACAGTATAACTTGAAATAAAAACTAACACCACCAAAATTATAGAAATGTGTTAGAAAGATTATGACCGAAGAAAACTTCCCGAGCTGATCTCGGATGTGCCTCCCCGCGCTTCGCTGGAATCTCTACACGCTACCGCCTTCAGCAACTGTCACCACCATGCACACCACCGTCGATTACACCTCTGCCTGCAAAGCTTACTTGTGGCATTGGATTCTTCAATCGGCCACTGGTTTGGCTGGAAAATGGGATTTCAGGTTTAGTTTTTTGAAGAAAAACTCGGACAAATTTTCGATCCTTCTTCTTGTCGGTTTCGATCGGTTCCTCGTTGGAATACACACCACCATGGCTCTGACAACAAATGTTGAGTGGAATATTCAACCACCGAAGGTTTTCGGGCTCAGTATATCGTCTATACAGAAATCGACGCCAACAAAGTTTCAACCCAAATCTCCTACAACCACACCCAACACCGATTGCTTGTTTGATGACCACCAAGAACATAGGGATGAGAGGTTATTACAGCCACAAAGGCTAAAAGATAGAGACTAGAAAGATACTACAAATGGAGAGCACAAAGCCAAGACGTAGCCAGTTATCTTTCAAAGGGGGCTAGGCAAAATAACATATCTACCACAAAGTAAAAGAAGCTCCCAATATATAGTAATGAAGTGGGCTTTTAGGGTAATTAGTGATTGGACCCAAAAGATAAATAATGGTTAAGGGAAAAAATCATGGTTCAGGCATTATCTTTCACGAAATCAAAAATCAAACCCGATGGTTTAGAATTTCAAAACTCGGGGTTTTCCATTACATAATTAATTATATTTAACAATTAATCTATTAAATGCCTTTCTTTAATTTAAGTGCACAGTTAAGATTTCCTAATATAACAAATTACCTCCATATTAAACAGATTCTACTTCATCCCAGACTGATTTTGATTGTGGACAAAATTAACGGCATATCAAGCGAGATTTTCTGTCACAAATCACATTTCGTCGTTGTTGGTCACATAGTTCCATATGATGGAGATTTGACGACAGACTAAGTATTATTTCGGTCACAAATCGAAGGACGTAATCCCCGATCAAATTTCGATTGCAGTACGTAGGTTTCGGCTGGGTTGAAGGTCCAATTGAGTTCGCTAATCTGTGTCTCCCAAATTGGAAACAAAACGTAGACATTGCCAGCACCGATAATATACATTGCCCATTGGTTTGTCATGATATCCCATCTACGATTACTGTTCTATATAGTTTTCATAAATTTGTGACTCCAAATAAGGTGTTCTATACAGTTTTCGTAGCACATCCAGATTGTCGGAGCTCATTATGTGTTGTGCTTGATCTTCTACATGAATTCTTACATTTATATCCTATGTCATGCATGAATTCAATTTAATTACTGATTTCCAACATCTGTATCCTGTGTCCAGCGTGATCTCTTACATGTGACCTATACCACATAAGTGACATGCATGCATTCAAATGAGGTATTGACTCCATTCATTTTATTTCTATGTCCTCCGTGATCTCCTACCTGTTACCAGAAATACATATGTGACATGCACGGATTCAATTAAATTGCTGACTTCCAACATCTGTAGTCTGTGTTCTGCGTGATCTCTTACTTGTGACCCATACCACATATGTGACCTGCATGCATTCAAATGAAGTCCTGACTCCATACATTCAATTTCTATGTCATGCATGATCTCCTACCTGTTACCAAAAATGCATATGTGACCTGCATGAATTCAATTAAATTGCTGACATCCAACATCTGTAACATGTGTCCTCTGTGATCTTTTACGTGACCCATACCACATATGTGATCTGCATGCATTCAAATGAAGTACTGACTCCATACATTCAGTTTTTGTGTCCTGCATGATCTCCTACTTGTGACCCGAACCACATATTTGACATGATTTCAGTACTGACATCATACATTTAATTTTGCAGATATGATGGATGTTCAACGCTTGTGGATATTGTAATGAAAGAGTTTGATTGGGATCATACAAAGGTAGCAGTCACAATACAGTATGTACTGAATAAAGATTTGCCGTCGGTAAGAACAAGAAGTGACAATAATGTTTTATCGTACATTACTCTGAAGGTTATAGATCGTGACCCTTCTAGATATCCATTAAGCATTGATGTGACCCTGATCGAGCAATGGTCTATTACAATTCCGACAGCCTACATACAACCAGAGAGTTTTCTTTACAGAATGTAGTTTCAAACATATGCAATTCAACTGTGGAACCTGCATGTCACAATTGTAACAACTGCTGATCATAGAAAAGTTGAGGAAGGAAAGGCATTCCGTGATAAGAATGTTCTCAAATTGAGCCTTTCTCTGTACGCGATTTAGAATATGTTCGAATTTGTGGTTGTTCGATCGGACAAGAAGGAGTACACAGTAAAGTGTTTACATGACGTGTGCACTTGGATGTGCATATCATCAAAGTGGGGTAAATCAGGTCTTTTTAAGATTAAGAAGATCGAAAATGGTCACATATGTGGGTCGAACATAATTTTGGGAAGTCACGGCAACTATCCAGTACGGTTATTTCATCTAGTATAAAATACAACTACACAACAAATACTATATACACTCCAAATGATATATGTAGTGATATGTTTCATACGTATGGTGTGGTATTAAACTATGCTAAGGCTTGGAGATGTCGTGAGCAAACTTAAAAAATCATTAGGGGTGATCCGATTGAGTCATTTGGTAAGATACCTGCCTATCTCCACATGCTTGAACAGAGAAATCCTGGAACGGTCACAGGATTGGAGATTGATGGTCACAGTAGGCTCAAATATTACTTCATGACCCTCGGTGCATCAATTCGAAGATGGAAGCATTGCAGACCTGTGGTTGTGGTGAATGGAACCTACTTGAATGGACAATACGGTGGTACTCTCTTCACAGCTTGTACACAGGATGCAAATAATAGCATTTTTATTCTTGCTTTTGGGATTGGAGATAGTGAGAACAATAGAACATGGACATGATTTTTTGAAAACTTAAAGAAGGCTTATGGTGATAGAGATGGATTAATGTTTTGTATCAAATCGTCATGTTAGTATCAAGAATGCTATAGAACATGTCTATTCGGGTACCTGTCATGGAATTTGTTCGTATCATTAATTGCAAAATTTGAAGTTATATTATGGAAAATTAGGTCATAATATAACACAAGCTTTCAATTCGACTGTTCGATCGTATACATTATCGGAGTTTGAGTATCACATGCACCAGCTTGACATGGTGAATGGAAATATTAGGAATTACCTGGTGTATTGATACTTTCACCTATAAATTCCATCTTATTTTAAAATAATCCCAAATAATAATGTGCATCATCACTATGTTTACATAACCACATCTATATAGTTTGTCTCAAAGATTCTAACAACGACAGAATGGGGTAGTTTTTTGCTGATTTCGTGACTGCGTTGAGACAAGGCATATTCACAATGTTGACAGCCAACTACAAGAAACTTATGAGGAGAATGAGCATAGATTTGAAGAAACTAAAAGTAACGTTTATGTTTTGATTACTGAATTATGTAACTATGACCTGAAGATAGTGTTCTGTGACTCAAACTGATTTCCTGTGACCTGCGATTTACTTTATTGGACATTCATATATGTCTGGTTTTACTGTACCTTGCAGGTATTACCTGTGAGCCAGACACTGTTTGTAGTCAAAGATGAACATTCATCTTTCATAGTAGACATAGACCAACGTACATGCACATACAGGATGTTTCAAGTTGATCTATTTCCATGTCCGCATGCACTGGCTATGATTGTACATACGAAAAAGGATCCTTACGAGTATTGTTCTTATTACTACACAAAAAATGTATACATGAAGTCATACCAAGAGTTCGTGATACCAGTTGAAAGTCCTTCTGAATAGACCATCCCTGTAGACTTGTAACACCAGTTTATATTAGCTCCTTTTCAGAAAAAGAGTTCTGGTAGACCGACTGAAAAGAGGATAAGGTCAGCCAGTGAAGGGAAACAGACTATGAAATGTGGTCGTTGTAGGGAACACGGTCACAATCGTAGGAGATGTACTAACTTGGTTCCATTGAGCCAGTCAAGAAGGACGAACATTCACAAGCAAATAACTCGACGACACTTGCACCATATTCATTATAGTTCTAGTTATTCGTTATCTTTTGTTTAATTGGTTGTACCTGTCAACTTAAATTACATTTTTTATTTAACATTCGTGAAATAATCATTAAAATAAGAACTATTTATTCAGTTTGCAATTCTGTTGTCCTGTGACCTCCAAACACATATTCTGTGACCCAGTACACTATTCACTCAGCAACAATGAAAATATAATATATAGTTAGACATGTAACCTCTGAACACATATTATGTGACCTAGTCCACTATTCACTTCGCAACAATAAAATTATTCAGAAACCTGTTATTGGGTCATGTGACCCAACCACCTAAATGAAATGCGATCACATTCAATGACCTCCACAAATATCCTGCTAATTAATTAGAAACATGTGTTGCCCAATGTTTCCATAGTTGCCAAACAATTCCCTATAGTGTTCTCTATGACCTGATGTAACATTATGTGACTACTAGTGTTCATATGACATACATACTCCAAAAATATTATGCATGTGACTAGGGCTGGCCGTGGGCCGGTTCGGTTCGGTTCGGTTCGGGTTTTTTCGGTTCCAAAAGTTTTGGGTATTTAATAAATGGAACCGTCGGGTCCAAATATAATTATGGAACCGTTCGGGTTCGGTTCCATTCGGTTCGGTTCGGTTCGGTTCGAGTCCGTTCGGGTCCATACCATAATTAAATTTTTTTCACATTTACAACAACACTACATAAATACAACTAATGACATTTTCATTCGTAACTTTTACAAATTAACGTAACATAATTTAAAAACACATAAATAACAAGATGTTCAATAAGATTAATTCAATTAACACAAATACAAAAAAGTAGATACTAATATTAAAATATCGATGATCCACATTAATAATTCTTTTACTTCAAGCAGCCTGTATAAAGAAAACGAAATATAAATTAAAAGTTATCAAAGTAAAATATTTTTTAAGTATTTGTAATACTTATCACTATTTGATTTAATCATCAATTCTAATTGCTTTACTTGTCATAGTAAGAAATTCTACAAGCATAATTGAAAAAGCAAGTTATGTTGAATCGACTGGGGTAGAGGGCGGATTTCGACGGTATAAGGGTTTCGAACTTTCGATAATGGCGAAGAATTGGAAGAACTTGACAAAAGATCGTGCACATGGTAAGGGTTTAAGAATTTGTTTTAATTTTATATAAAGTTATAAGTGGCAAATTTGGTTTCAATTTTTTAAAATGGGCTTGAATATGCTATTAAATAGCAAATTGGGTTTTGTAAATAAATTTTCAAATGGACTTGAACAACCTAGTAAATAAATATATTATAAAAAATAAATTTGGCTAGATTAATGTGTTAATTTGTTTTAAAAAAATTTTAAAATTTAATTAATCCAATATAAAAAATAAAAAAATTTATTTAGATTCGGGTCTTATTCGGTTCTTCGGTTCTTGGTCTAGACCCAAGACCCGACCCAAACCGTTCGGTTCTCAATTCGGGTACCCGTTCGGGTATTTAATTTATGAAGAACCGCTCGGTTCGGTTCGGTTCGGGACTTTTGTCCAGCCCTACATGTGACCCTGTATAAATCTTCTACTACAGCCTGTGACCTGATGATATACATTTTCCCAAGCCACTGTGACAATCATAAACATGTTATCATATGATACCAAATCAATTTACAGCATCACAAATAAACAACTTGTAAGTCAAAAAAATGTCTGATCACAATGAAAATGGTTTCAATTAATTTTAAAAGAATCATTGTACATTTGTCTATGTCAAACAAACTATCACAAATCGAAAAAGACGATGACACCAACCAAAAAAACAGACAGGTAAGAACAATCAGAAACTTTACATAGTTTGTTCATTATTTTAAAAATTAAAAAAAATGCAGTCATCAGTCAATGAGAACATCATCGCCTTCTTTGTGTTATGCTCTTATGCTTATACAGCCTTGTGGCAATGTCAAGCTTTGTTCTCCCAGTATCAAATTTGATCGGCATCGAATCTTTATCATCATGTAGCAGGTACCCAGCGTACTTGATGGTGAAGATGCCGCAGTCATGTCTGGAAAAAAAAAATCACAAAATGTATTAGATCGCATGACAGAATTGGAAAAGGATTTATGAGGCCACGGGCTTACCCGTTCTTCTGCTGAGGAAGACTACTATCAACCATTAACCTCAAGTCCAGACGATCTTCGCCATCGTAGTCAATATGTCTTTTCCAAAGGTCGACAGAGTTCAGCAGGTAAGGAATTATTTTCACAAAAGGTTCAATACCTATACGAATGAGGAAGTTGTGGTACGTCTTTTCAGCAGAATTGAAAACATGGAGAGTGTGTGTGCTGAATTCAAGGACATGCAGCATCCAGTGTGCCTTGTTTGTTGGTATAATCGGCATGAATACATAGTTAACACTGTACCATGGAGAGCTTAAAGGCAAAGTGTCTTTTGTCACAACGTCTATCAAGCTTGATATATTTTTCTGAACTTGGAGTATATGTTTTTCAGCTTCATCTGGAACCAGGAGTCTGTGGTGGTGGCTTTCAACTTAACGTTCTTCACAAGATGTGTTAACTGGCGGATGAAGTAGAAGCACACGTCCATATGTTGCGGTAGAATAATAGAACATGTTAACAATTTCAATATGAAATATAAACTGTGACACATTCAAGGTTGACATGAACTGTGACCTATCTACATATACTGTGAACCAGCTCCGGAATGAGGAAATATCAGCATCATCGGCATGGTGGTTGTAATGTTCAAAAACCAAAATGTTCTCGGGCTGCTTGATTACTTTCCCTTCATCAGCCATAAAAGAGGATTGGAGTATCATGGTAGGTCTGGAAACCCTCTTCATTAGCAGTCCTAAACTTGGTTCAAACACCGGGAATGCTTGCATATAGTGATAGCTATGACATATCTCATTTTGCCCCTGTTTGAAACCCATTTTTAGGTAAATAGAAATTTTGGAATAGTGATTGATGTGAGAATGTGTGGTGAAAAAATGATGAAAAGTTTTTTATTTGTGTGTAATATTATTTTATTTGGAGAATGTGTGGTTGAAATGAAGAATGAGAAAGAAAAAGAGAAATTAAAGGGTGTTAAACGGGGGCTTTATTGAACTACCATAGTATCTGTAACCTTTGTGTGTTGTGTGACCTAATGTCAACATGTGTGAGCTGTGACCTGCCTAAACTAAAAGATGATTGTGTAAAATTCCAAAATTGTAGTGTACCTCTCATTCTGTCATTTTTGTGTCATGAATAACATCAGCTATGATGGAGTCAACCTTCTGCTGAACTGTTTTCGATTGAGTTGGAGTATGCATCTCAAGTTAGGTGAACCCAAGACCCAAGTCAAATGAAGGAGGTTCAAGACTGAGTTGCATTTCAGTACCTTTATCGAAAACCATCTTACCCTTGCCTTTCTTGTCCGTACTTGGTCCCATATGTTCAGCCTGAAAATTAGAACAAATACAAGATTTAAAATGAAATCTGAGGTCATTAACAAACAACATGACTTCGTCTTACTTACTTCTCCAGGCTTCTCAGACTCTTCAGCTGCATTCCCTTCCTGAACATCCTTAGAACTTTCACTAAGTCTTTTCAACATCTCTTCCATCGTGCTTGATATCATTGCAGATACAGACTCAGACATGAACTGCATGTTGGTCCTAATTTCTAATATGTCACTCCTAATCCCAGTCTGCATCTGGACAATGTCGTTCATCTTTCGTAGCTGTTCACCTCGTATAGTTGACAACTATGATCTTACTTCAGTTATTTGACTTGTCACTTCATTTCTCAAATCATCAACCCCCTACAGAAGTGTGAAGGATAAATCGATTAGTGAAATGTATAACGTGATTGTTGTCAGACCTGCCATTATCTTGTCTGTGACCTGTGCATAGAGGTCTGTGACTGCACTAAATGAAAATGACGTGAACTATGAAAGAACCAAACTCGAACTATTACTTTGAAGTTAGTAACCTCACAACCAACTTACATGATCCGACGGTGGGACATCTGGGTGAGATTCATGTACATTAAAGTGTTCAGGCGACAGACATGAGGTCAATAGAGTATGGAGAGTTAGCATGTTCTGTTGCATCCCGCCACCTCGGTAGAGGATCTACAAAATCATCATCATCTTCATCAATGTCACCATGGCCAGTGCTACCATCCGTTATCCTAAGAACGGTTGTAGTCCTGTTTACCCCGGGAGATCTTGCATGGCCATTTGTTCCTACATCGCGAGCTGAATGTTCTGTCCTTCTCTTCTTTCACATAGCATCACGTTTAGTAGCTGGCCGCACTGAGTTACTGTACTGCAACCCATTCATGTACAGCATATTCATCTCAAACTCTAATGGGTTCAGGTCACAAATTACAATCTGCAATGTCAAAAAACAAAAATTTTGTTAACAACGATGCACAACTGTGGAACAAAATAAGTTCCATAAAGTTGAAGTGATTACATCGGGGTTGGAGAAACATTCCACTTCTTCAAGCTTAGCGACAGACGGGAGCTCATCTCCCAACAAATTCATGATCCGAGAAAGTTTGTCAGATGTCCGTTTCACAATTGTTCCAGCTAGACTAGGAATAGCCTCATAAATCCAAACTTGAAAGGGTATCAATAGGCTCTTAGCCTGTAATGTCTTGTTCGCTTACTCAACCTTTCTTTTAAATTATTTAAAGTATAATCAAAGAGTAGCTTCCCCCAGGGATAATTGTCCATCAATGCAAAATCTTCAACCAACACAAACAAGTAATGATCAACCACCTTTTTATAATCTCTAGGAAACAGGTATGATGTAATGAAATATGGAGCTCCAAGTTTGGCAATATCCTCGTCCAACAAGATTCAAGAACATCATGTTCTGGGAGTTTGCAAGCCGATAGGAATGTGTCTCTGACATCTTCATGAGTCACATAGTTCAATTGGCTGAAATAATTCTCCTTCAAAATTGAAGGGTTGTCTTCAAGTTTCTCAACATCGCTGTCCCCCGTGCATCGGAGACCAGTCACTAAACACAATTCCACCATAGAGAATCTAATATATCTACCTGATACGTAAAACCATAGTTCATCCTTGTTTGGGGTATGCACTTGTCTTAGCAGAAAGTAATGGATCAACTATGACTGGAGGGCTATGTTATTGCAGTCCATAAAATGCCCAAAGCATGTCCTATGATTATTCTTCGCTGAGCTTTGTTCAGATGGTCTTCAAGTTGGTGAGAACACCCTTTGGCATGGATGTTGTAATCTTGCCAGGAAACCATTTTTCTTGTAGTAGCATGAATTTCCAAATCTGCATAGTTCTTAGATCACATACGAGAATCACATATACCAGAGGTCACATAACACTTCCCAAACTACTTCACAATCAAATAACATGACAGAAATGAAATAGACACGATGCTAAGAAATTAGGTCACATGATAGTTATGTCTGTGACTGTACACATGCAAGGTAAAAACACCAATACATGTGTAAGGTCATAGACATAAATTCACATCTACTACCACCGTAAAAAAATCCCAAACTTCAATACTACTTCACAACCAAATAACATGACACAAATGAAATAGACACGATGTCAAGAAATTAGGTTACAGGAAGGGTAAGAATAACAATATATGTGTAAGGTCACAGACCTTCATTCACATCCACAAAATCCCCTTCCACCGTAAAACCCCTCCCCCCCCAAATTTCAACATTCATGAAAAAATAGAAATGTTTGTTCGAACCAGCGATTGCCATTTGACGGATGCAGTTACCTTCTTCCCTGAATGCGTGTCACCCGACCCATGCGATTTTTACCTCGATGATGATATTTTGTTGGGGTTGTCCGTTGCCTTCCTTTTGTTCGTACGAACCGACGTCTACATCGATTTCTTGCCCTTCTTTTCATCGTTTGTTTTCGTCATTTATATTCACAGACAATATCGAAGCACCAGAGATTTCGTGGAGAATTATCACAGAAATCTTCTGAACGTGGTGGAGAGAGTGCACGAGGAATGTGGAGGTGAGATGGTGATCGAGTGAAAATAGGGCTTCATTAGATATGAAAGTTGAGATATTAGCTATTTTGAAACCCATAATTAACAGGATACGTATGTCATTTAATTAATATAGTAATTGTTTAATTAAACTGATAAAAACCCAAGTTATGAAAAAAAATGTTAAAACCCGAATTTTTTAAAATGTGAAAGAAAACGTCTGGTTTCGTGTAATTACCACAATGGTTAACTAATAAGTGGGTCAAACACCAAAAGTCATCCAATGAGTAAAGTGACAGGCCATGATTAGCTTTAATTAAATTAGGCTACTTCTAATGACTCAAATAAGTTATAGACTTAGGTCTTGACATTTGAGGTGTCGATATTTCACTTCTATCATTTGGTCGATGTTGACTGAATAAATAATGATTTAACATCATAACTCGGGAGGTTGTTTGACAACAATTTGCCCAACATCCTCACTTCTTTTCTTATGCGGATAGTTATGTTGATGGATATCTCCACAACTTCTCGCTCGGTTATTTGAGTAACTCTCTTCAACATATAGTACAAATCTTCCGTCGGATCTTTACCCTTACATTCCCAACTAGACTCATCTTCAATTTTCCACTTGAAATGACCATAATCTACACTACAGCAAAAGAGCAATTGCCCTTTGTTTGAAGTATTTTTCTCTATCTCAAAACATTTCTCGAATCCATCGCCACAATTTGGACATCGTTTCTTAGTTGGACAGTTCGACAAATAGTGCCAGACTTTCCACGACTATGACAGATGCCCTTATTCCTCCCTACCATAACACTTCAAAACAGGAAACGTGTAGACTGTAAGTGGCTCCTAACATGCAACATATACAATCTGAAATTAACATGAAGAAGAATAGATAACATCCATGGCTGCTGAGGTAGGTATTTTTAAACAAAAGCGTCAAAACTAAAATAGAGTGAACAATGTGAAACTGCATTACATACTCCTCTGCCATTGAAGAATATGCTACTTCGGAGTCTTGGCGTTACTCTAAAATAAGTTGTAATAGACAAAATGATCCTAAACAAGGTAATGAATAGTAAACTAAGTATTTCAGACTTGCAAGTTGGAATATTAACAATTCACAAATCTTACAAGCACAGCTCTCCCACCCCCTTTAAGTAGGGGTGTAAGCGGTCCGAGTTTACCGATTTTTAATAATTTTTCAAACCAAACCGTTTAGACCGGTTTGAGAAAAACTCAAACATAAACCAAACCATTTTAAACGGTTTGAAAAAAACTCAAACCTAAACCTAATGGTTTGGTCCGGTTTTAAACCGTCGGTTTCGCTGTATATTTTTTTGTCTGTCTATTTTTATGATATTAATTCATTGAATTCAATATATATTTATATTTTACTACCAATAAATCTAAAACAAATTAAATATATCTATTACAAGTTTAAATACCAACTAAATCAAAGTGAAATCACAATAAACTAAAATATAGTTTTTTGTTTGCCATTTTAGGCTAAAACTTTACGATAACGTTACAATACAAGCCTACTAAATTACATATAAATCCCAAAAAATATAATGATGTTCTACAAAACTTCGTGATCATCGTATCTGAAAAATAAAACTACTGATTAGACAAAGAGAATAACCAACTATAATAATAAATCAATTGTTTATAATATCTAAACATGAAAATTACACAAGTTTACTGTTGTATATTGTTACGAATTCAGTTTCTCACATATACTCAAATATCAATTGTTGTCACACATAATTCATAGTCTCCATTGTCAAACAAATACATTTGTTACATCATCATATTATTGAATACTAGATAGATAAGAGAATTTTTAAAAATACGGTAATAGAAAATATAAACCACATGCCACAACTTTCATTGAATCGTCAAATGTTTCCACTTCATCTAAATATTGGCGCATCACTATAAATTCATTCTTAATTTGCAACCAATTCTTTTCGCATATACAAGCCTCAACCATTCTTGCACCTAATAAACTCCTAAAGGAATCAAGTATCTGACCTCCAGTTGAGAATGCAGACTCAAAAACAACTGTAGAAATTTGAATTCTGAAGAGGAAAATGATTTTTGATAGATTAGGTTAGTTTTGAGATTATTAGATATAAATTAGAATTATTTGGTAATAATATATATGTAATAGAAAATTATAAATTGACAAAAATACACACAAATGACAAAACTATTGAATTTTACATATTTGGATGAATTTAAAAAAAAAATCATTATTTTTTTTTATATATATTTTTTGGCCGGTCCAATTTGGTTTTAAATCGTAATTAAAATTCTCAAACCTAAACCAAACCATTTTTTACCGTTTGGTTTGGTTCAAAACCATTTTATTGACGGGTCCACGTGGCACCAAACCGATGGTTTCTAAAATGCGATTTCGGTTCGATTTTCCGATTTGACGGTTTTTTGCTTACAACCCTACCTTTAAGTAACATTGCAGTTGAGAACTTTCAATAAATAAATTTTGTAGGGAAACAACTTGGCAAGAAACTAATACTCCTTCAAACTTCTGCATAGAATTAAACCAAATCATGCTCTAGCATTCCTATGGATTTCGAAAAAATAATGAAATGCCACTAAAGCATTGATAATGAATTAAAACAACAACAAACGTTGTGTGCCGACGTGGTTGGGCTTCGCCAATTTCCTCCTTCGTGGTTGAAGAGAAACAATTTCCCCAAATTGATTTCTAGGGTTCATTCTAGGGTGAGGTTCGGGTGGGATTGAATTTGGAAATCATCTGACGTGTTTTCTGGTGAATTCGTGTTCTTCAAACAACTCTCCACGTGGCCATATTATAACGCCATCCAGTGCCACGTCAGAGTCCATTTTGCCACCTAAGACGTGGTTGAAAAGGTGGTGTGAATAATGCTGGATGGAGGCAATTTCTAGAATTCTAGTAAGTCCAGTGACCATCTAGAGTAATAACATAGTTTAGTTACTATAACATGATAGTAGGCAAAGTTGGATGAGTATTGAAATTTTTTACTCTCACATGCACTATGCAAGAGGAAAAAAAAAAAAAGGAAATAAAAATACACAAACAACGTCTACCACATTAAATTGGAGGTGGTTGGAATAACTTCCAATTATAGTATATTGACTATAAGAACAAGATATGGGTCCCTCCATCTTTAGTCCACCAAACTCGCCAATATTCATTACACTATATTCTATGGTACCCCACACGTGGATGCTAGCTGTTGTAATTAAAGCCCCCCGTATATTTTTATTTTTATAAATAACTTTCCATCATTATTAAATTGACTAATAATAATTAAAAAAATAAATAAATAAGCAATGCATCACTTTCGCTCGCACGCTCGCTCACTTTTTTTTCGATTATTATTAGTTGGTTTTCTTTTTACGTACGACCAATAGTTTCTTTATTCCACAACAGAAACGAAAATTACTCGTATTATTATCAGTTGAACATTGCATGGATCGATGAGAACTCCATCTAAATTAGTAGTTTCTTTTGTTAAATAAGAGAAAGTGTTGATTTTCAATTACAATAATAATAATTAAAGTCTTGTTACTTTTTCTAAAAAAAAATTAAGAACCTTTGAAGTTTCTTACAAATCATCGTTACTTTTTTTTTTTTTTTTTGTGACAGTTAAAGAAAGAATCATATAATAGGTAAATTTAAACAAAAATATATAAGATGAGTGATTAAATTAAAACAAGTTAAATTCGAGTGACTAACATGAAACAACTTGTAAGGTAGGTGACCTCTAATGAAATTTCCTTATTAAGTTATTAGTAACCCGGTTGGTAGTGACACTTTTACTGAATTGACTCCCCCACAGTGCCAAACAATGCACCAAGAAAAGAAAATGGGTGATGTATATTTTTTCATAAAGACTCGATTTTTATATGACCGTTTGATGTCTGATCAGTAATTGACTTTTTATGCTGATTGGATCTCATTTGACAGTTCCCAATTCTTCTTTCTCTGGAAATTGAGCTTTGATTGGAGATGGTGGAATTTTGAGAAAGGAATTTGCTTCCATGGTTCGTCTTCCTTTGTTACTTGTTATTTTGTGAATTGGTCTGGTTTTCAATGTTTATATGGATCTTCGATTCCATTTCTTGTGCCCGTTGATGTGTATATTCCTTTCTAGTTATAAAATGTATTTATTTTAAATAGAGGCCTGGGATTTTATGTTAACACGCCCAAGACTTGTTTGAGCCCCGCAAGATAGTAATCCGAGGGTTTCATTTAAGTTTTAGAAGAATATATTTGCTTGTTTAAACGTTTTGAGCTCTAATTCCATATTGAACCCTTACACCTTTGATTATTGTATGGGATTTTACTGTTCTTAGTTCTTTTTCTTTTTTAGCTCTGAGCACCAGCCCTTGTAGGTTGATTATATGTAGTTCTTAAACTTTCTTGTGTGCTCCATGTAGGAGAATAATGAGCATGGGAATAGCTGCACCTGGAATTTGCGAGGGAGTTCTTATCTCTGTATATAGTATGTTCTCGAAAAATAATGATACAACATGAAGTCTTAAAGGTTGACGGGAAAAAGAACATATTTGTGAGGATTTTGAGTCTTTGAGTGTGTCCAAACGGCTGGTTGGGACAATGAGTCAAAAGCCGAAAAAGAAGAATTACAGAAATGATGAGGATAATATTGAGGGAATGTCTTTAAACTGTCTTACTCTTTATGGCGGAGTTGGAGGTTGCAAAGTAAGTGCTGACATTAGTGAAGTGTTTGGGGATCCATGCATTAGAAGACGGTCGAGTGAAATCAAGGAAGTGAAAAGGTGTGCAACTATATGTGGATCGGAGGAAGCAACTATAGATTGCTTTTCTTATGGAAAGAAAGAGAAATTTTGGAAGAGGAACAACAGAAAGCTTTTAGGATATGAAGAAAAACAACAAAATAGTAGCATGAACGTGCATCTTCCAGATGACATTCTAGAAATGTGCTTGGTGAGACTCCCATTTGGAAGTCTCATGAATGCTCGTCTTGTTTGTAGGAAATGGAAGAACTTGACCACAACCCCTCAATTCATGCAGATGAGAGTAGAAGGCTTATTCCGGAGTCCATGGTTGTTTCTCTTTGGTGTTGTTAAAAATGGTTATTGTTCAGGGGAAATACATGCATTGGATGTTTCCCTTAAGCAATGGCACAAAATAGATGCTCAAATTCTCAAGGGAAGGTTTTTATTTTCCGTTGCTAGCATTCAGGATGATGTTTACATAGTCGGAGGTCGTTCTAGCTTGACTACTTTTGGAAAGGTGGATAGAAGTTCATTCAAGACGCACAAAGGAGTTTTGGTCTTTAGCCCCTTGACTACATCGTGGAGCAAAGCTGCATCCATGAAATACGCCAGATCATCGCCTATTTTAGGAATTTCCGAGATTAGTCCTGATTATTCAATCATGAGAAATCAGCAAAATCGAACGGACAGACATTTAAACAGGTCAAGGATTGGCGGTGTATCAGATGTCTATGAGGATCCTCACAGACTTTCACTTAGACGCCAATCTAGACACCCTTTTGATGAAAACGTTATTCCACCATTGCCCAATATCAAGCCAAAGCAAAAAAATGAAAAGTCATGCCCCAAAGATGGTAGAAAATTTGTATTGATTGCTGTGGGAGGCCTTGGATCTTGGGACGAGCCATTAGATTCTGGGGAAATATATGATTCTGTATTAAATAAATGGATCGAAATCCAGAGGCTGCCTCTAGATTTTGGGGCGGCTTGTTCTGGTGTTGTTTGTAATGGGACGTTCTACGTTTATTCAGAGAGCGACAAGCTTGCTGGATATGACATAGAGAGGGGATACTGGATTAGAATGCAAACAACTCCATTTCCACCTCGAGTTCACGATTACTATCCGAAACTTATATGCTGTAAAAGTCGGCTGTTCATGCTATCTGTCTCGTGGTGTGATGGAGAAGGTCGTATAGGCAGGAGAAACAAAGCAGTTAGAAAGCTATGGGAGCTTGATCTTATGTATCTTACATGGAATGAAGTGTCGATACATCCAGATGCCCCAATGGACTGGAATGCTGCATTTGTTACTAATGAAAACCTTATATTTGGGGTCGAGATGTTCAAAATATTCGGACAGGTTTTGGATTTCGTGACTATGTGTGACGTGACTGACACAGAAACAACTTGGAGTCATATTTCGAGGAACCATGTTGCACGTGACCTGGACACTTCATCTTGCATGACGAAGTCAATGGCAGCGCTGCAGTTGTAACTAAGACCTCCAACATCTACAGCATCGTGGCAAGACCTTACCAAATTCTTTATGTAGAGTTTTTAACATGCGATCGTGATTGTTTTTCTTTCTGGTTTATTCTTGCATATCCCTACTAGTTTTCCAAATTAATCCCCCCGATATTAAGGATGTCTATTTGGTCCTACCGCAATATTTTTTGCGGGAATTGAAATAAGCTATGGATTTGACACAGTGCATATTCTTTTACATGTGTTTTATGCGTTGTTTACTGGAATGCTTAAGGTACTGAATTCTGATATCCATTTTAATTACTTGGGACTCTTTCTGATAAAATTGTGACATACTTTTCTTATTTCTGATGATAAGTTATTATTTTGAGCCGGCGACTGGGAGTTGAGTTCTGAAGAAGGAAAGGGATTAGAGAAACACGTCTTTATTTCTGAATGAATATAAGAACCCGCTTTTGTATACTAGTTATTTTATTCTTGAGTAATCTTCTTACATAATTTCTCTATTTCGGGTTAAAAAAAAAAAACTCATGATTTGCTATTAATATGAATTCTGAATAATTTGTTCCACAGTTCATGTAAATTAACAATACAGTATATAAGAGTTTACATATCGAATGATAATCAACTGAGCTTAACTAGGTTAGACGAACGAACGTAGAATGAAAATACAAAAAGTTAGGGACTTTTAGTTTTGTGTTTTGTGTTTTTAATTTATTTTGTATTTTGAGTGTCCATTTTAAGATTATTGAAAATGTGTTTTTTTTTTTTACATTTTGAAAAATTGTTTTGAGAAAACACAAAACGCGTTTTGAAAATTTTGGTTTGATTATAACTTTTTCTTTGTAAATTTTTAAATTGTTTTCAAAAACGTGTTTCCAGTGTGTTTACAAAATAATAAAGAGTAATGTTATTCATCCCCAGTGTGTTTACAAACACAGTCTATGTAGCTTTAAATGATAGATTAAATGAAAAGTGAAATTAAATGACTTATTTAATTTCACCTATCATTTAATGTCACATTAACGCCACCTAAACTGTGTTTGTAAACACATTGGGGATGAATAACATTACTCAATAATAAATCAATGAAGTATAACAAGCAAGTTCCATATTTGAATTTGCACAAGTAAAGATGGAGATTCATTTTCTCGTGCAAGCTAATCTAATTGATAGAAAAGCTCTCTAAATGGCGTAGATATACCTTTCGAGTTTTCTGTGATTGGTAGTTTTAAAATTTTTTATTTTAGTAAAAATCGACCTTCATTTGTGTCTATGTTTTGTAAGGAGATGGAATGGTACCATACACTTCAAAAATCAAAATTCTTATTTTATATATTTTTCAACCTTTTACGAATTTGTGTACCAAACGTGTACTTGCTTACAACAGTTGAGTCAAATGTTTCTTACTATTGCATAGAAAGAGTTCATCAAAATCCAACACAACTTTTTCTCCACTTGTAATCCAAGACTGCAATGAAACACGAGTATAAAATATTTCGTTGCATAACTCTGCGATATAGAGAACCGGGGGGGTAGCAGAAGCTTGACAGGAAAAACACTTCATACATTATTAAATATAACGGTATAGAATCCAAAACAATACAAATCTTGAGTGGAAGCTAAAAGAATGTGACCTTGAGCTAAGGTCATTAACTTTGAAAGACGTGGTCCTAAACATATAGCATAGGTGCTGATTTAGTACCTGAGAATAAACTTTCGGAAAAAGTCTTAATCTTCTCCATGGCCAAATTATACTCTTCATTTTTTCAAGCGAGGCAACTTTACCTAGATAGCCGTGGGATTTCTTGTTTGATGAGTTAAAGGGGTCGTGTGCGCCGGCCGCTTGCCCGGCCACAGAGACGTGCATTCTTGGGAATGGGGAACTCATCCCTCAATGATGTTGAGGTGGTATACACCCGCAAATAGAGCTGTTGTCCGAGGTACTGTCGAGCCCAAAACTCTGATCTTAGGTTCCACATTCCCACATTGTCAAGTGCGACGTAAATTGCAGTCCACGACTTGGGATACACCTGCAAGTACCAAAGACAGGCAATTTCTTTTCAGTGAATGTTTTGTACACGACATTGGATAATAAAATATACATGTTTTAAGCTTCTTTTTTTGTTCTTTAATTCTTTCGAGTATGGTACAGTTCCCTTTATCAAACAAGCTATGACAGTATATCGCTAGGAGATTATGAGATTCGAGCCAATTCCATCTCACCTGAGTAGTGCAACGAGACACTGCATCACGAAGATTGTACTGGTTCCTACTAGCGGTTGTCCATTGCCCTCCATCCATTCTGGATTTGAGATAAAGCAATTACTAAGTATGTCGACAGAAGAAATGAAAGCTAACTAGCTCAAATTACTCAAAAAATGAATGCATACAAGTTTATTTTCCCGTGCTTACCCAACTACAAAGAAGGAATAGCCATTCAGGTGATAGCTCTGTATAATGTCCTCCTCGTTCTCAAAAACAATTTCAATGAATGCTCTGTAATCAGCACCCAGTACGGATGTGTCAAGGTATATTCCTCCACCAGTAGGAGCATCAGAGACACTCCCAACACGAAAAACTCCACCAATGTTGAAGTAGTCAGCAATCTTTAGAGGGGTGTCAGCCGGCACAAAGGATACACTGTTGATCGCATATCTCTGTTTACCGTTGACTTGACCAGCAGAACTCGACAACCTAATAGTTTTTGTAGTGTTTATCATGCCATAATGGTATGAACCCTGTGGGTTTGGTCTTGGTCCACTTGCTGTAAGATTAGTCCTAAAATACAAACAATTTACATACAATAATCACTTACTGATTAATCGAAAAATGGATTAGAATACTAAAGCCAGTGTATTGCTAAATGCAGAAAGAAAATGAGATTACCTGATTGAACGAGCCTGGTTTAGTGACCAATCAACTTGAATTGTTGGTCCACCGGGAGGTGGGCCAGAGACCTGAGTATTTGAATTCGCGTAGTGAAGAACTCCAGTCGTAGTAAGTATCTTACTTGTGAAGCGGGAGGACACAACAATGTAGTGGTCCTTAGGGGCTTGATCTGCCGTTATAAGCACAGAGTAAGATTGACCAACGTGAACATCAAGGGACGAGTATTTAGTTTGAAGAGTATGAGTTCCTTCCACTTCGACCAATGTCATCCTGTGTCCTTCAATGCGGAAGTTGAGCGAATCTCGTAATCCAACATTCGATATCCTAAGCCGGTAAGTTTTTCCTGTTATACATAGCATTAATTTAGCAATTGTAAGTTGCTTAAATAATGCACATATTTATGGATGACAATTGACAAACCTTGTTCGACAGTCAAAGAGAAGCCATTGGTACCACGTCCATTAATGAGAATTCCATCTGGGAAAGGCAACTTTCTGCCCCGGTCGAGAATTGCCTTCAAGGCCTATACAGATGAAGATCAAAGCACGCATCAGCTAATGACATCGATTTCCAAAAGCAAAATCTACTTATTATCAAATTCGACCAAGAAGGTAAGTATTTAAAGTAAAACTAAATAGTTCTACAAGTAGCTTGTTATTTGAGACATTAATTTTCTATAATTTCATTGCCTCAAGTAACAAGCCGTCACGTAAGAATGACTTCTGCAATGGTTGACTATGAATAACATGACTCCGCTTTTTATGGTGCTACATAAACTAGACAAGAAAGGAGGACCTGAATTAGTAGGGTGTCATTCACAAGGCCCAACTTTTTCTGGGCCTCTAAACAAAGATGGATCACAGGACATCCACCTGTGATGGCCCACTTGTTAAAAGTGGTCAAAGGTCTTAGCTACCGACACTGAAAATTAAAGCCCATGGCCCAAATTAAATTGACAGCAGCCTCCACTTTACTCGGTTACCGGCACAACATACTGACATAGAGCCATCCGACTTGGCCACACATAATCAAATTGTCTATATTTTTAATATTTTGTGAGAATTTAATTTCATGCTAAGCGTAAAAAGAGAGTAACAATTTATTTCAAACGTGTTGAGGATAATTAAAAATAATTACTTCTAAGTGAACGAACATGCTCTAAATTGTTAAGAAGAATTCAATTTTCAGTGAGGCAGCAAGCAGGAGCCGAAGAAAGACTGGGGAATAGTTTACCGTGTGATTTTTCTTGTACCAATCTCCGATCAAGAGAGTGTGATCGCCGGCAGGATCCGAGAACGGAACTGGAATTTTGGGTCGGCTGAGGATTTTGATGCCTCCAAAACCACCGGCGGCCTTGTGGAATGCGAGCGATGGGTAATAGTAAAAGCTTCCGATTTGATCCTTCACCTGTAGAATGTATGTGAAGTTTTTCCCTGGAGGAATTGGACATGTTGTTCCATATACTCCATCTTCAAATGAATTCCTCCTGTTTTGGATTCCATTCCTGCATTTTCCCCAACCAAATTCGTTTCAAAATCATCCAAAAAAAACACGAGAATTTCAGTTCTAATTAACCAGTTATTCATTTTTTTGTTTAATCAGGCTTTCTTACGCGAAATTCAATGAGGAATCTATTCTCACGACTGAGAAAGGGGAAGATGACAGTATAACTTTTTCTTTGGAACTGCTGGAAAACTTTTCAAGTTAAAAAATAAGTTACCACTTATAAATTCACTTTTTTAAGTATATGTATTTAAATAAGTGAATTTTCTAAGCTTAGCCAAACATGCAAGCCAGCTTTATGCCGCCAGACCACACGCTGATTTCAGTAATTGTCTTTCACGTGCATGCAATGCAAATCCCATCTAAAGATTGTTTTAAATCATTTTATAGATTATTCCTAAGACCCTCGTAAATGTAGACATACATTCAAGAAAATTCCTTATTATTAATATTTAACGAATATCTAGAACCATACAAGATTTAGAAATTATTTGATACATAATTTAGGATATGTTTGGACCTGATTAAAATCTGATTTTAATATAAGTGAAAGCAAAATAATCAATATTAACCACATCTTTCATGGGTCTCACATCTTTTCAACCACATATTTCAAAATTTTTTTATCACAATCCACTTAAAATCTGATTTTAATCTAAACCAAACACCCTTTTAATGATTAATTGACAAGATTTAGCCTATGTTGCTTCTTAAAAAATTACTAATAATTTTCTTTTTTATCCCATTAAAATTAGATATTGATTTCAAAAATACATTCATAATTATTATTAATTTATTATTCATATATCTATTAAAAAAAATTGGGAACGTGTTCGATGAAGATTAAAATTGAAAAATTAGTCATTATTGTTGACTTTTATTAAACGAGTAAAACCAAATAACGACTATATTTTCAATTTTAATTGGATTTTAAGTACGACCAAACCAACCCTAGATTCGGATTAAAATTTAATTTTAATCAAAATCAAAATCAAACAATCAATATCAAACACATTTTTCACAAGTCACCACGTCTTTTCAATCACGTATTTAAAAAACTTCTATCACAATCCACTAAAAATCTTGTTTTAATCATCTTAGCCAATGATTTAAAAACAGTTTTTGAAATCGATGACTTAAATCTTACCACATCATTTTGCTCACACACTTTTATAAACCATATTTGTACAAGTAGCATAATTGTTTTTTATTTTTTTAGTTAAACATTCACATAATAAAATATTCTACACGTAAACATAATTTTTTCTTCTTATTAACTACACATTCTTAAAAACCAAATACTATTCCAAAGTTAATTTTCCAAAAAATAAGAAAGAATCATCAAAATGAATGTCGGCTTAGTTCTATCATCTATGTGCAGAATTTTCATGAGAACTAAAATCGATCAGTAAATCAAATCGAACTAGACGATGGCTACGCATTTGTTAAAATTGAAACCACCCATAATTCTGAGTAGGTGAACACTACAGATATCATCCTCGTTCATATTGATTGTATCTTTGGAGCCTGTACCGCCATGGCACAGGGCATGCGTCTAGTTAAATTCAGGGACCTAATATTTTTAATGCTCACATGAATAACTAGACTACCACATAAACGTGTAGGCGTAAATAATTGTGCACATGGTTTGCTATGAATAATGTTATCCACTAACTTCTGTTTGGTACACATTAAAATTTTCATTTTCATTCTTATATTCATTTTTAGCCACACATTTTTTAATAAAACAATATTTATAATCACATCAATAACTTTTTTTTTTCAACCACACATTCTCTATCAATATACTATTTCAGAATACATTCTTCCAACATAATGTGGCTCAAACATACCCATAACGTGTGTCAAAACGCTAATTTAGATGACAATTCGGTATTATTAAACGATGATTTATTTAAATGCAATATCACATTAGTCATTTAATTAAGCTCGTGTTTGGTATAGATTAAAATCAGATTTTTAAGTAAATTTTGATAAAAATTGATAAAATGAGTGGTTGAAAAGTTGAGGATCTCATGAAATGTATGCTTCAAAATAATTGTTGACTTTTACTTAAAATTAAAATCAAATTTACAAGTTGAGTCTCATGAAATGTATGATTCAAAATAATAGTTGACTTTGACAATAATGGCACAACTAATTCTCAATCTCCTTATATTAAATTATGCCCCTGTTTGAGCCACCTTTTTTGAAAATGAGAATGAAAAATATAGCCGTTATTGGGGCCCACACAAGAGATAGAGAATTTGAATTTAAATGTTGATGTGATGGATAACGGTCATATTTTTCATTTTAGTAAGAAAAAAAGGTGGCTCAAACAGGGCCATATCTCATCACCTCATTAATTATATTCACGTGATTACTCTTGCCTATATAATGATAGACGCAACACAATATTCCTACTTTAGTGATTGTGTTTTAAATTTTTGTAATAAATAACTCGATAAATTACCGATAAAATTTTGAACATAACCCCCCAGTAAAAAGTGAAGACGACAAGTGCAATTTTCGTTTTCTCAAAATTCTACAATAGATTATTTTCCTTCGCAAATGATTGGTAAAAAACAAGCAACCTTCTGAATCCACTTATAAATTCAACGAGGAATCTATTCTCACGACTTATAAATGTGTTTGAGCCACATTATTTTGAAAGAATGTATTCTGAAATAGTAGATTCATGAAAAATGTGTAGTTAAAAAAAGGAAAATTTATTGATGTAATGGAAAATATTATTTTATTGAAAAATGTGTGATTGAAAATGAGTAAAATAATAACATGGCTCCCGGACAAATCTGCACTCGTATTGCAAAAACTAGTAAAGGTTTGAGATCTCTATGAAAAGACTGAAATACCCTCTACTATTATTGCAAACACTGGACTGAAAAACAAGTCCCTAAAGGGCAGTATTGTCATTTAATGAAAGCATTGAAATCATTAACAATAGAAAGTCTTCGCACAACCCACCCACTATCTATCAATAACCTGAGTGACATACGAGGACAAACAAGGACAGCATTGTCATTTTCCCAAAGCAGTGTAAAGGAAACTCTGACAACTACTAACACGTCCCTCGACTCACATTGGAAAAACAAGCAATAGTACGAGATGCGCAAGGAATTGATCAAGGCAGCATTGTCAATAGCGAGATCTAGTGCATATAAACTTTTAATTAATGAGATAGAAAAAAAAAAACAAAAATGACTGCGTATCCATGAAATTTTTCTTACCAGGAAATGAGAAATGGCTCATCTAAGCTGTTAAACACATTGATAATGAGATTGTCATTTGTAACAGAGTAGATTTCAGGTCCAGGAAATTGCCCATTGATCAAAATACCCTAAAAGCCAAACAAACATACAGATCATACACAAATCAGCAATTTGCATTGCTCTGCTCTGCTGCGCTTAAAAGTAACTTTTTTGAACTGCATTTCTTGGTAGCATATCTCAGAGAAAAGCCGTTTTTAAGCAAACCCACAAATTAGAAATCAAGTTTCTTTACTTTAAATGAAAAAGAAACAAACCTGTTGGCGAACTCCAAGAGGATAAATGTCACCATATGAAACATTCCATGTAAAAAATCTGTAAGGGTCTTCAGCTCCGGCAACTGCTAAAAGCACAAACAAAACCGCTAATTTTAGCAGCATTTTGAATGGGCTTCTTTTCTTCTGTTTAAATTTATTTTTAATTTAATTTGCAAAAAGAATATGGTTGTGTGAAGAAGGGTTTGTGAGGATTAAAAAGAGGGCGCCTTGGAGGGTGGGGGGCTATGGTGATTAAGAAGGAAAGTGAATGATGAGGCATGGCATATGATAAAGTGCGGTACAGATGCAAAAAGTCAAGAAAGAAACAGTAAATAGCCGTAAAAGAAAGAGAGGGAAAATATTATAAACTTTAAAAAGAAATTGGGAGGAAAATTTAAATTCAATCAATGGGAAAGGAAAGCGTCGGTGCTGCTGTGACTGGAGCCCACATGCTCTCTGTTTTTTTCTCCCAACTATTAAGGTGGGCTGGGGTACTTCTCCAACCTATTTTCTGAACAGAGAATTGATCCTTAAATTATTGTAATGAGCAAATTAGTCATCAATATTTTACTTTATTTTGCATAATCAGTTCTCAATAATCAAAAGCCAGGTGCCCATATGCCAATTCTATTTGTCCTTATTGGTTAAAAGTTATTATACTCACAATAAAAGGTCATGAGTTCTATGAATGATATCTCCCCTCCTTTACAGCCATATTATAAAAAATAATGAGAACTAGGTGCGGACGTCTTGAGGCCACCCTCCACATGCCTCGTGTTTTTCTACTTGTAGGGATGGAATGTCCATGTGATGTGTAAGAACCCTGCTTGGTCTACAGGGGATTTTTGCCAGAATTTTTAAAGGTGCTTCGCTACACGTACACAGGTGTACATGCCCCCCTCACAAGAACAGGGGCCATAATTATTTTATTAGCTGTATTTTTCTTTTTAAAGATATACATTAATAGTCGGATAAAAAAAAATTGCCACTCAGAGCTATCATTTCAGCCCTAGTAAACTACCCCGATAGTCCCTGTACGAAAGGAAAATTCAATATGTAAAAATTGCCAGGTGGGACCTACCTCCCTCGTAAACCAATTTTCGTTTTGCTATTTGTACACTTAGGGTATAGTCACTTCACAATAGAAAGGCCTACTATTGTTTTATTGGACTTAGACCCCCACATTGTGAGCGAATTGTATATTAGGGTGTCAACCCCTGCGTAGTAAAACCCTTTTACAGGTTGTTTACACTTTCCCACCACCACCATATTCAAATTAATAATTAGTAGTCATCATTCTTGATCTAACTTCTTGTCCATTAGTACTTGTTTGATGTAATTTTGGAAATAAGTCCATGTTTGTTATACATTCTTTCAAAACTCACTTTTAATCACACATTTTTCATAAAATAATATTTTTTATCTCGGCAATAATTTTTCCTTATTTTTTAACATATTTTTCATCATATCATTATTTAAAATATATTTTTTCTTTAATAATATTCATCAAACATACCCTAAATTTTGTTAATAGTGATTTTGAAAATCCGTGATAAAAAAATATAAAAAAGTTGTAAATTTAAGTATCTAATTATTTTATTATAAAAATGTATAATTAAAAATAAATTTAATAAAACGTATAATTGAAAAGTTGATAAAAGATATGGATCACATGAAACATATTGATAAAATTAGTCCATATTTAGTATAAATCTTTTTATAATAGATATTATGAAAATTGATTTATTTAGAGAATATGTAGTTAAAAAGTATAAAAAATTTATGGGCTACATGAAAAATTATCTTATCAAAAAATATTTTATTGGAAATGGGTTTGAAGAAAAATAAATTTTAGAAGTTGAATGCGAAACATATGGATGGGCTTGGGTTGGGTCGATTTTTGCCATAACCATAACCCTGCCCAACTTGATCGATTTAATCAAAATTTAATTCAACACAACCCAATCAAGTATCGGCCGAATTGGATTGAGTTGGTCGGTTTGGAACAACTTGTTAACAAAGATTAAAGTCATCCAATTTTCTATTATATTAAATTCGAATAGATAATATTAAATAGTAAGTAAGTAAATAAATAAATAAAATTATTTATTATCTTTTTCAATCATCATTAACCGAGTTTACAAAGAACAAAATGAATTTAACATAACATGAAAAAATGTAATTACAGTTAGACTATCCACTCATGCTTTTTAGATTCATTATTTTTTAGGCATTTATTTCTTTTCTTTTTTTAAAAAAAGTACGCGGGTCGGGTTAGACGATTTTATTCGATTTTCAGGTTAATCCACAACCCGATCCGCCTACAGAGCTAACTCACCCAACTTGTGTAAAAACAACAAAAAGAATCGATTTTGACAGTTTTGATGGGTTCGATCGAGTTTTGCCCACCCCTAACGAAACATAGACTTATTATGTTGTTTTAGGTTTCTATTCAAGGTTTTTGGTCAATGATACGAATCATACGATTCTAATTATATATAGTCAACGCATTAGTGCATACTAACCCAGGAACAACTCATCCTCCGTTCAACTAGTTGTGTTAACAAGTCGAGACGACAAGCCACGAGCCGAGTTAAGCTCGAGCTCGATTCAAGCAAAAACGATTAGAGCTTTTTTTGGCTCGAGCCAAGTCGAGCTGAGCAAAAGTTTAACAAAAAAATTGAGGCTTGACCCGAGCCTTCACCTCAAGCCTTAGCGGGTCGAACCGACTCGGTGTTTTTTTTTTCTTTCTTTCTTTCGTGGAGAGACAACTGCCTGCATGTTGCGGGCAACTACTTCTAATTTTTTTTTTTTTCCCTACAGCTACTTGCAACGTTGCAGTTAGCCGTTTTCAATTTTTTTTACAAGCACGGTTCATCCGGGCCGAAAATGGTCAATGATACGGGCTGACTCGAGCTCGAGGCTTTGCCCTAAAATGGGGCTCGGGCTTTCCTATGTCAAGTCAGGGTGGCTCGAACCGCCGACAAGCTATTTTGCCATCTCTACATTTAACTAAGGATAGATCTTATTATAATTGACAAAAATAATCGATTTAGTGCCCACAATCAAACACACACTCATACTCACAAAATGTTAACCCTACGAGGAAAATGATTTTTAAATTTATTTTTCTTTACTATCATTTTTAACAACCTATTCTCTAAAAGAAAAATTACATTTTAACATAATTTTTTCTACTTTTCATCACACGATCTTTACAAGCATCACTTTTCAAAAAATCTATTCCACACATGCTCTTAATATCCACTAGCCAAAAAACTAAGCCCCTATTTTTGCAGAGATTAAAATTTGATTTTTAATATCTTTTAATAAAAATTGATAAAACATATAGTTTAAAAGTTGTGAATTTTATTAAATATATAATTAAAATTAATTGTTAATTTTGATTTAAATTAAAATCTAAATTTATTTCCTACCAAACAGAGGCTAAATAAACATCATAAATAAGGTTACACTAGAGTATGCTGATTTAAGATTGGATAAATACAATGTGACTACAGACTTAAATTATGTAATAGCTCAAGAGTATGCAAGCAAGTGGATTGGGGGTTAGTCAAGTGAAGTGACTTTTTGAAAAATGTGAAATTAAAAAATAGTGAAAAGTTTGAGTTTGCGTATAGATTATTTATTATATAAATATGATTAAAAATGAATATATAAAAAATGAATTTTGAAAGAATGAGAAATGAAAGAGACTTAAATGAATAAAATCAAAATGTAAGTGGTCGTGTCGCCGTAAAGATTAGGTTACCGGAAGCCGTATTCCCCTCCACCATCATAATTTTGCATTGCATCTGCCGTGATTGCAGCCATTATTGTACATGATTTCGACATTTTAAAATATTCATATAATTAAAGAGAGATTGGACCTAATTGAACCTCCTTTGGAATTTAAAAGTTAAAAAGAAATCATTTTACTTAAATAGGTTTTTATCATGAAATTGTGCTCTTATTATTCACGAGTTTTGAGAATATGCGATTAACAAAATAATGAAAATGAGGTTCTAATTTTATATTAAATCATAAGAAATTAACTTCAAAAACTTGTTGAAATTGTTTTTCAGTATTATTTTTAAAATTTGAAACTTTTAGCCTCGGTTTGGAAATTATTATTTAGGTAAAATTTTGTTTCAAATTGTGATTTTTTTGAGAATGCGTGGTTAAAAAATAGAGAAAAGTTTGGAATTTACGTGCGAATATTTTATTGTTTTGAGTGTTGTTGAAAATAATTATATAAAAAATAATTTTGAAATAATAATTGTCAAACAGGAGCTTAAAAACTTGATGGTGAAAATGAAATACCAAACCTCAAAATGGAAAATTTAACTTGTACAGTATAAACGAAATTTAGTTTTTGTTAGATCCCCATTATTTCAAAAATACATTTTTCTATCTCGTCTTTTCAATAAAATAATATTACAGACAAGTCCAAATTTTTTTTCTTATTTTTTAACTACACATTCTCTATCAATCTATTATTTCAAAATATATTCTTACAATAAAACGATGACACAAACATGTTAATCTATTTATGCACTGGCACAGCCAACACGGACAAAGAATTTATTAAATTCAAAAGCAAAATGGTTCAAAATAGTAAGATAGAAAGACCAGAAAGTTTGGGTTTGTTTGAAAGGCAAAATTATTAGGCATGTAGGGCATAATAAAACCTCAATTAGTGTGCATGTGTTACTCCAAAACTTCACATCAAAAATTTAAACAATAAAGTTAAAGACAGCTAACCAAAAGAAAAAGAAAATTGTTCACGCCGATGATAAATGCGCCCCGTTTGGCCCCCATTTATTTTCATTACATTAAATTAATTTTTTTCTCTCTTCATTTCAACCATACATTCATCAAATAAAATAAAATATTACACACAAATTTAAAAAATTTCATTACTTTTCTACCAAAATATATTCTTCCAAAATAATGTGGCTCAAACACACTCTTAATATTTTTTGTAGAGTGAATTCTTCAAGTGGAACTTTGGATGCATTTCATACTTGTTGCGTTCTCATTTCATTTCCGTTTTAACCATTTTTGTTAATGAATAATGTTTTAAAAGCAAATGACTTTGTTCTGTAAATTTATTTAATATTTTATGAGATCCAATAGAACTATATTAATATATGACTAACTCGGGACCCACACCTCATAAGTATGGTAAGTGACAATAATTAGAAATATATTCAATTTTTTTTTTTTGAATATTTCAACAATGTTTAATAGCATCAGTTTGGTTTCATTTTATTTTGTATAAATTTTGCTTTTCAAGAAAGGGCAGTTGATTAGGTGAATATTACTTTTTGGTCATACGAATCACGTCGTTTGACTTTAAAAATTAATTTTATAAAATGGGGGCAAATAAGATCACTATTTTTTCTCAACGGAAATAGATTATCCCGTGAACCTCTTCTAATGTTGAAGAATTTGGGATAATTTAAGGGTTTTTTTTTTCCAGTAAATATCGACTTAAGCTGGAAAACGTGTGTATGCAAAATACCCATTAAATACCATCCAACATTCCTTATCCTACTATATGGAACAAGATATTCGGTAATCATTTGTAACTTTTTCTATCTAACATATGCCCCTGCTTGATGCTCATTATTTGAGATTTTGAATATTTTACATTGTGAATTTTTTAAGAATGTGTGATTAAAAAGTAAGAAAAAAATTTAAATTTACGCACAAAATATTTTATTGTGTAAATATATGATTAAAAATGAGTATGTAAAAAAAACAAGTTTTTTTTTAAAAATAAAGGATATCAACAAGGGCATGGCCCATTCCTTACAAAACAATTTATGAGAAAATTACCTAAAACCAGGTTTTTAAGTTTTCAAATAAAAAAAATCAGGTGTAATGTTTATTTAATAAAAAATCAGGTTTTAATTAAATTAACAATTAAAATCCTAATTAAAATATAATTTTCAATCCCCTCTCTCATTCATCTTTCTCTCTCTCCCTCTCTCACTTCTTTCCTTTTTCCTCAACGGCGGCTATATCATATCTGTCAGCGGTCTTCTTTCTTCTATCTGCATTAGATGCTGCTTCACCGAACAGTGAAGAGGAGGTTCACCGAGCACAGCTGGAGGAGCATCGGCGCTCAAAGCATCTTTGCACATATCGGAACAGCGGCGCAGATCCATGGTCTGAGCACACAGATCTGTTGTTCTTTTTCTTTTCCCTTAACGAAGATCAAATTGCTGCAAATCTAGTTAAGAATGGCCTTCTTGCAGGTACTGCTTTGCTGTTCCTTTCATATTAGCCCTGTTCAAATCGAGTTTTAGGAATTATTATGTTGTGATAGCAATTGTTTGTTGGATGTAGTGGGTATCAATGACACCTTCATGCAGACATACATAGGAGGGGTGTCCTATCCATACATATGCTTTAAACGAGTGTTGGATCACCGTCGGACAAGACGTCACCACCATCGTGCTCAAGGTGCTACCATCAAGCGGCGTCGCTATGAAGAAGAAGCGTCGTGACAACCACCACGTGAACATTGTGAAGATGGAAACACCACTGCGCTTGACGCCACCAACATCGAGCGGCGTCTATTGCAGCCAGTAACTCCGAAATGTCGAAGGGTCACTATTACTCCGAACAGTCGCACGAAGGGCCACCGCACGCAAGGTCGCTTCTCGATCTGCGCAACGCCGAGGCTATGTTGACCGGCGATATCGAATTGTGGGTTGTGATTTGTAGTTGAGCGCTGATGTCCGATGATGTCTGTAGTTTGTGGTTTTGGGTGATGAGCTTCAAAAATCAGGTGTTAAATTTTTGGGGGTGGTTTTGCAAATTGTGGTGTTGATGGCGGTAGTGAGATTATTGTGGTAATAGCGGTGGTGATCATTGTCTCATTGAGAATTCCGACATTCATTTCTGTCTAAATTCATAAGGTTAATGTCAAAGCTCAAATTCCACAAAATCTTCCTATTCAAACTGAATTTTGAATCAATTGATTTTTATGGAAAATGATGAAATTGATTTTAGTAGCTTCACAGCCTCAGCCCCCGCTTTGTAGCAATACGAATGAATTGTGCAATAAGATTTCAACCAAATAGGTGTTTATTGCGACCGATTGTTAATGGAGACTCGGGCGTGTCTCCTTGCTTAATTGTGATTGATTGTGACTGATTGTTAACGGAGACACGCCCGTGTAACACAAAGACAGTTCGTGCTTAATTGTGACCGATTGTGACCAATTCTGTGTTAGGGGTTTGGTTTCCAGCTTTTAATATCTAGAGATTTTTTAGAAGGTAAGGTGGGATGGGTCTGTGGGGTGGTGTGATTTTTAGATTTAAATTTTGGAAAATTTTGGTAGGATGGGGCGATTTTCAAATCTAAACATGTGAAGGGTGGGATGAGGTAGGTGGATTCATGGGGTGGGGTGTGATATTTAATTTTTTATTTTCTAGAAATCTTTAAGTTATCGGAGCGACCGCCAAAAAGTCGACGGAGCCGTCGCCAAAGAGGCTGCTGAATGATCGTCGGAGCTGATGGCCGTCTCCGGTAGAGAGGTGGTGGAAAAGTGGTGTAATGGGGTGATATGATGTTGTATGTGAGGTGGCATGAAAAGAAATAATTAATGTATATTATATCATATTTTAATATTTAATAAATTTATTTATCATTTGATTTTTGAAATATTTTAATGAGTTTGTTATTTATGAAATATGATCTTTAAAACTAGGAATTATGTATTCTTCCCATTATTTATTTGAAGTGTCCCAACCGATTTCCCATACACAAAGATGGAGAAAAACATAGTTACGTGGAAGATTAACAAATTGAACCAACCATTTTATCCTGGGCTGGCCCTGTAGCCCATTGAGCAACCCAATTAGAGTGTCTAACCCTGAGAAAGCCCATTGTAGATCAGTCCATGAGTACGGTAAATTTCTTTCAGAATGTTCGGGTAACGATAAAATCATCATCTTGTCTTTATCATAAGAGTTAAAAAAATATAAAATGTAGACAAAGATGTGACAAAAATATTTGTGTCGTTATATATTTAGGTTCGAAAATAATTTGGATGTTCTATATATTAATCACATCATCATTAGAGAAAATTTTCAGTGAATATATTCACTTTTTGAAGGCATTTTCTAGAAAATATTTACTATTCATAATTAGGAAAAATTACTCTCCACCTTTGTAGTTCGTCGCACAAATTTAAACACATAATTTTCATTTACTTTTCGTCTCTTACCTCAACGTCCTTCATTTAATATTTCTATTTATCCCTTCAAATATTTCTCTAAAACTACATGTTGTCTACCACCATGAAGTACCGGTGGATCCAGCACCCTGCAAGCGGCCGCGAGTGCTGGATTCGTGGGGAATAAATTTATATATATATTTTTGACTATGGATATATTTGCTCGATAATATATCTTGTAATTTCTTTTGTTTTCAAATATTTTTTGTAGCTTAGTTGGATAGAGCCTCCATTTTTATACTGGAAGTCCTGAGATCAGATCTCTACGAGAGCAAATTTTTGTGCAATTATTTTAGTTCAACATTTTTTACCATTTTGAGTATGGTTATCAAAACCAATGCAATTGGGAGGATTCGAAACTGTTTGCTCCCCTTTGGACATTGAAAAGCTTGACAACTATGGCATTTGGTGAATTTTAATACTAAATGTAACAAAATTATACATGTTCAGTTTTAGAAGGTTTAATGCAATTTGAATATTCGAACTTGTGCTCCCCTTTTTAATTATGCAAGACTTAACCACTATGGCATATGATAAATGTTAATATTAAATATAACAGAATTTTATATGTTCAGTTTTAGTAGCTTTTATTGCAGTCGACAGTCAATGATTGTCTGTTCTCACTCAAACTCATGGATCCACCACTGCTACAAAGAAGTAATCTCACGGCTGCTAAGAAGAAGAGTCTGTTCGTTTACTAAATTGTAATCCTAGACTTCCTAGTAAATAAGTGTGTCAAGAAAATTGACTCTGTGTTGCAAAATATCTAAAATTGACATCAATGATGAAGAAAGGAAAAATAATCTAAGTGGTCAAATTTTTACCTTCTATTTGGTCGTCCCTTTGGTTTGGTAAGGATCAATTCGCGCCAAATAAGTTTTAGATGGAAAGACAATAATCTTGTACACAACCCCCTCATGTGAGGGGGATGTGTACAAAATTGTATACCAAGGATGTATACTTATCATTTTTCGAAAGGCAATATGGCATTCCTCTGATTGCGGAACTTCTCAATAGTTTGGAAAGACAACGCTTCCTAATTGTTAAGAAAATTAGGTAAACGGACTTGCATGTGATTTGTTATTTTTTTTTTTAAATGACATTTTTTATTATTATTTATGTTTGATGTTAGTTTCCTCGACAAAGAGACTTGTTTGAAGAAAAGAGAAATGCGGAGTTAGGTTGTATATATTAAAGCCTAAATTCCTTCGGTTGAATTTGCTTTTGTGTACAATATTTTAATATAATTGAGCAAATGTGTAGTAGTTGACGTAGATATTCAAAATTGGGGCACAATCAAACTTGTAGAAAAGTTGCGAGGAATTTTAAATTTGAAAATTTTCATCCAAAAATTTACATGGGGTACGAATTTTTTGAATGTAAAATTCCGAAAGTCTTCGATGTCATACCCCTGTAAAATTTTCTAATAAGATAATGTAAATTATATTCTAAAATTTGTTGCAAATTATAAATATTAATGAAATAATTAAAATCTTTAAAGAAAAGACGAGTTAAACGCTTATTTTTAAGATGCAAGGTTAACATACACCTTTAACTAATTTCGATGTTCGTGAATATTCGATATGCATACGATATAGTTCTCAAAATGGGAATTTGTGTATTCAGCTAGCGTACGATTGTCGGAGAGTTTTTAAAGTTAGCATGTTTCAAAATATTAGTTTAGGATGACTTACTTTGACAAGTTGTAAATTTGCTAAGATTGATCGTTTTGCGCTCCATTAACGACGTGGAAAAAAATAGAAAATAGAAGATTTTCAAAGAAATCCTTGTAGTTTTCAATTTTGCCTCCAACAATTAAGATTTTGTGTCAATTGCCCCACGAACCTTATCTTCTAGCTCCGCCCATGTTTCCACCAATTAAACGATTCTTGTTTTACTTAGGTAATCGATAGAGGTCAACTTTATTTCAAGAGTTTTAAATAAATTGATCACGCCAGCCAACTTCATTATGCATATCATATAAGGTGATGGTGATGATTATCATTCATTACCATCAAATTATTACACATATAGACTGATGATGGCCTTGACTCTAGAATTACTTCATTTAATTATATTAAAGAATATACAAATATAATAGTCAATCTAGTAACAACTTTCACTTAATTAACCAATCTTCTAAGGTCATGCGTCACATGTTCTAGTAAGTAAATGCATATTTTTATGGGATCTCCAATTAAAAAATAACTCCGTCCTATATTTCAAACATGCGACAACATATCGTCCCAACTAAAGTTTATTAATTTTCCGTTACTCACGTGCGACCCAATTTAGAAGAACGAAGCCTTAAACATCACAATTGATCTAAATGATCCATTTTTATGTATTAATATAATAACAAATAGCTGTCGACAAAAAAAATAAAAAATATCTATAATAAAACAAAGATATGAGTATAATAAATCCATAATTTTTATTATCTTTATCTAAATATTTGATTGATTACAAAACAAACACCATTTCTACAAGTGATTATTATCATCTTATCTTTTATCCACTACACAAATGGAACAAAATTTTCTATCTAATCTTTTGATTTAAATTTTAGAAAAATATTCAATATCCACAACAATTATTTACCAAAAATAGGCCACAACTCAATCCACACACACAAAAGAGTGTTTAACAAATCGAAATGATTGAACGTACGTAGAATAGATTTATAACAAAGAAATTATGAACACGATAACCCAACCAACATTAGGAGGAGTTTAGGATCATAAAACAAACCTTAAAACAAGACACGCGTGTATATAAGCATAGAAACGTACTCGCATAGATAGTATATATTCTTCACCCAAAGCAAAATTCAAAACAAGATAAAAACAGACAAAGAAGGAAATCGCGGAAGCTCGAAAGAGAAAATTATAACATTTGCTTTCTTAGTGGCATTCTTTTTCTTTCTCGGCCTTCTCTTCCTCAGTCTTGGGGTGGTACCCAGGGATCTTCTCCTTTATCTTATCCAAGAACCCCTTCTTCTCCTTTGCCTCAGCGTCCGGGGTGGTGCACTCTGTGGCCTGATATGGTGGGGGTGGTGCAGCCACTTCCTCAGCCTTCTTGTGGCCACCAGGAAGCTTCTCCTTGATTTTACCTACAAACCCTTTTTTCTCTTCTGATTCTTCACATTTTTCTACTGGAACAGAAATTCCCTGAGTCTTGTGTTCTCCAGAAACCTTCTCCTTCAAACCCTTCTTTTTCTTCTTCTTGATCTTCACTCCTCCCTCTTCCACTTCCTCATCACTTGACTGCAAACCATCAAGAAAATACAAAATATGGTCAGTACGTTTTGGTCCGTATATGTAACAGTTCAAACTTATAAATATACACATATCATACTTATAGGGAAGAACAAAAACTTACTGAACTACTAGAGCTGCCAATTCTCTGAAGCTTTTCGAGTGTACTCCCATGCTTCTCTTCTACTACTTCCTTGGGCACCGGTTCACAGACTTGCACCTTCGGTTCAAACTCACTCACAATCACTTCCTCTTCGACCTTCTTCCCTTCCTCTTTCTTCCCCGTGAAATTAAACAGCCCACGGTCCTTAGCATCCACGCCTCCCTCCTCCGCCACGTTGACGGGGGTTGCTTCATGACCACACGGCTCATCAACGCGCTGCTGGTACTGTTTCATCTCTTCCGCCATATTTCCCGAACAATCTGATTTTGGCTAAAAACAATAAGAAATGTTTTTTGTTGAAAGAAAATGTGTTTAATGACGATTAATGTGAGACTTTAGAATGAATGGTTTGAGAACGCAAAGTGGTGAGGTTTTTATAGCAATCGGGACACGGTGCTTACGCAATTAAGATAATTTATTTTTGAAAGCAGTCCAAAAGACTTTAGCCTATTAACTTCTTTGAAGGGTAACCTACGCCTCCATTATTTAATTTATTTTCCTTAAAAGAGATTATCAAAACATTGTGTGCGAGTAAAATTCCACCACCCCTTGGTTTGGAGGATACTGGGTATTAAATTTAGGCTCTGTTTGGTTCATGGACAAACTTGACATAAAAACTTTTAACAATATATTAATTATTTTTCCTTTAATATTAACTTTTTTGGTATCACAATAATTTTACAGAAGAAGTCCCGAAGATTTTAGAGATTTATAGGTGGTGAAGGATAAATAGTGAAATTCAAAATTGCTAAGCTTTTGTTTACCATAAAACCCTCTAACTTATTTCTCAATTTCTTACTCCAAACTAAAATTTTATGAATCTCAAATTTGGATATTTCATCCGTTATAGAAGAAAATAAATTATTCTTTGCGTATTTAGTACATTAGACTAAGAGGTCTAAGAATACGATTTGTTCTTTCTTTGTCACACAAACAATCTCCAACTTTGATGAATTCGAATTATAATAAAAAGAACTATTCTTCGAAACTCAAACCCAATTCATAAAGATATTTGTCCTGCATATTACAACCATGAAAATCGAGATGATTGAAAAATGGTTTATGAAGTTTTCGTCTCAATTCAAAAATCGAAAGCGTATGTGTTAAGAATCTTTTTTCCTTTTTCAGGTCTTCAATAATTTTTTCCCTCTCTACCAAATAGAGTCTAAGTTTTTTATAGTTTCACTTGGCCCAATTTTTTAAAATTTATTTTTATAGTATATTGTTTAAATAAAATAAATTTATACGTAAATTTATAAAGTTTTCTTACGGGGTTGATCAAGTCCCATTTTTTTTTTTTTTTTTGTATAGAATGTATTTTGTATCAGATTGATGGAGAATTTATTGTTAAAAATGAAGATTTTTTTTGAGTTATGTGTAATATTATTTTTTTGAAGAATATATGTAGTTAAAAAAAAATATATTTTGATAAAACTGGGAATCAAGATACATTATTTAAAAAAAATCTACAAAAAAAAAGTGGCATGGAAGGCTAATAATCTAGAGACAAATGTAAGTGGCAAGAATTTTCAATATTTTAACATCCAATTAAAACATTCCACGTGGGGAACGTAGGTACTTGTGGGGCCAGCACTGTCGACCTTGATTGGATGAATCTTCGGTGAAGGCGGTGGAAATTGATTTTTTTAAGGAAGAAATAGAACGCCACGTAGCATAGTACTTAGTGGATGTAAAATATCAGAGCGCCTAATGCCTTTCCAAGTGGGACCCAACCCCATGCATGGATTCCATGTCGGTATTTTCCCAGGATTGGGCATCACTGACAGGTAGCCATTCCTTTCCTGACTTTTGCTTACCTGAGGCACGTGTTGGGGTCCACTAGCACGTGAGCATTTTGTATTTGGGGAAATTCCCAAACCCCGTTCATCGGTTCATGGATCCATGTCGGTCTTTTCTTGGGCCCCATTGACAGGTAGTCGGATCCTTTCCTGACTTTCGCTTCCCTGGCGCACGTGTGGGGTCTACTAGCACGTGAGCATTTTGTATTTGAGGAAATTCTAATCCCCACTTTTTCTTTATATTTTTCATCCCATGTAAAATTTTATCAAATTCAATTACATATTCTTATTAGGTCTATTTATTCTTTGAAGGCTGTTGACGTAAATATCCATTAAAGTCTATGAGTACATTCCTTTTAATGATTTTTATCGACTCCAAGAATGTACTCATAAACTTTTCACTTGGACCATCTTATGATATCAATAGAGTTCTAAATTGTGACGGAATTTAAATTTACACAAGAAAATATCAATAAAATATATAATCGAAAATTATGGGTTGTGTGAGCTAATTTGTAGGCTTTCCTCAATGAAAACTAATTGTTACGTTTTATTTGAATTTGTTCCTTGTATCCAACCTATCGTGTGAATTTTTAAATGATGGATTTGTGTTTATTGTGCGACTTTAGGTTGAGAAATACGAAAACTACTAGAGACGTAAAAATAGACTAGGTGAAAAATCGAGTTCCTGGAAAATTTTCAAATGAAGATGTCAAGCTCACTGGAGAAGACATAAGAGCCCCCTGGAGCGGGCAGAGGGACTGAAGTTCAGTCCCTCCGTGTAGTGTTACCTGCTCCATGTGCTTGCGAGTGGACATGAACACACATTATTCTGGTTTTTACTCCTATTTTTTGAGATTATTTATTTATTTATTTGAGTTTCTAATTCAAATTGAAAAGTCACCCAAATCTATAAATATATTGTTTTTCTTCGTTGAAGAACAAAAGAAAACACACCTCGTATTGGTGATAACTCGCAATCTTCCTCCTGGTTGATTTCTAGCATATCGGTCTTATTAATTACGTCAATCATAAAGACAAAATTCGACCAATCTCTTATATAAGACATCTATTCTCTGTACTTAAGGTTATCTTCATTTGTGTAAATGAAGATAACATATTTTGTTCCATTTTATCCTGAAGGTATATTTCCTTAAAGCATAATACACAGTATCGAAATGGAGTTAACTAAAGTTTTAAGCCCTTCTCGAAGGTTTGCACCAATATTGGGAATTCCAAATTATTCCGTCCTCGACAACCTATGAGCTTATAGCATTTGTGATTGAGAAAAATATTGACTTTCAATATTTAGGGACGACCCAAACAATAGGCATTATAAGTGACTACCTAGGGCACCGCATAGGTGTGGGTCCCCATAATAGTAATGTCTACATATAGAGGAATAATGCTACTTTGTCATCCTAAATGACCACTTGCTTGACATAATTTTGTCATTTTCTCTCCACATTGTCTATTTTGCCCTTAGTCTTCTATTTTAGTTGATTTCCGCATTTTATCCTCAAAATTGGTATCAGAGCCTAGTAACGAAACTGAAGAAAATTTTAAATTAAATAATAAATTTTTAAAATGAATAGAAAAGATAAATTGATTTTAGAAAAATTACAAAATATTAATATTTTAACTAATACTAATCGACTTAAATTACAAGAATTAGCGATAAATTTAAGCACTAAATATAAAACTCTAAGTGAAGAAATACAACAAATAAATAGTTCTCAACAATTATCAGAAATAAAAAATAAAGGATTACAAATTTTAGTAGATGAATTTTTCGAACATGAAGAAGAAGACGTTATAATTAATTAATTTTTAGAACAATATGATAATTATGCTCAACCTTTAGAAAAAATAGATATTATAAATCAAGATATTTTAACTCATATAATAAATATCGAATCCAATTTAGAAATTGTTAATGACAATATTAAAATATGACCAAAAATCTTATATAAACAAATTGAATCAAAATTAAAAGAATCAAAATTAAAAAGAGATTCTTATATATCAATTGAATCATCTTTACCGGCTTATGTTATAGAAGAATTAGAAACAAAATTCTTTGAAGCCACTAGAGAAGAATTAGAAATATACAAACAAAGTTTAGAACAATTAGCTATTCAAACCGATAATACTTATATGAATGATCCTCCACCCAAAGAGGAAACTACTGAAATTAACACTCCCCCTCTAAATCAACAAGTTGAAACGCTACCTTTAGTCGGAGAGACAAGTAGAACTAATATTACTACAGATTGGACACAAGTCGAATCTGATAAGTGGAATCTTGAATGGATAAAAGAACATGGAATAACTGAAGAACGAGAATGTTACAAATTTAGAAAAGGACCCAAGATTATGTCAACTAAGTATATACATCTTAGGGATAATAATCCAGTTAAATTATTTACTGAACCAATTCCTACAACCGGAATATGGCTAGATGTTGATGATAGCAATAATAAAAGTGAAATTATTGATTCATGGGCAAAAGCTACTGATTTAACTGTTGCTTTTCATAAATGGAATACAACTCAAGCTTATAACTTTTTAATCCACACCTTTAGAGGAATTACTTCAGATATTTGGAGAAGAACTTCTGAAGAGACAAAAAATAAGATTAAATATGGAGAAAAATCTACAACTACTATAGATAGTAATGAAAGTTTAGATGCTGAAAATTTTAAAGAAGTTTTAAAACGAATGGAAAATTTCTTTAGACACTTACTCTTAGAAGAAGTTATACCAGAAACAAAAATAGACATAATCACTCAAGAAGCGTTACAAGCTGAAAGAGAAATTGAATTATTAAAAATGTGTGATATGTGTGAATTAAACGAATATACTAAGAAATTCGAAAAGATATATATTAAAGCTTCTAAATCCATAAAAGAATGGAATTTATCAGAAGATGTAAAATTACTAAATAGATATTTTCTTAAATTACCTTGGCCATGAGGTCAAAAATTATTTGAAGATTACCAAATTTATTGGAATAAAATAGATTGGGAAGATCCTAACCGTAAAGCTGATACCTTAGGAATGAGAACTTCATTCGCCAAAAGAAAAATATCTGAATGGTGTAGAAAATCTATGTATCAACACCTATTTAGAAAACATGGTAAGAAGAAATAGCAGCAGTACCACAATTTGGTTGTCACCAACCACCTAGGAAACCATATTATAAAAGGAAATTTAAGAAGTATCTTAAACCTTGGAAGAGAAACAAGGGATTTAAGAGCCACAAGAAATATTTTAAGAAGAAAAAACCTTGGAAAAAGGAATATAACCAACATAAGAAACCTCAGAAAAAATTTAAAGAAGAATTCTATAAAAAATGTAAATGTTTTACATGTAATGAAATAGGACATATATCTCTCAATTGTCCTAATAAGAATAAAAAAGAAAATGTTAAACCCATTAGGATAATGGAAGAAATAGAATCCGACTCAGACTATGAGATAATCGAAGACTTAGATGAATTATCAGAAACAGACTCAATATATGAGTTAGATATAGAAGAAATTGAAAAACCAGAATTTGAACAGATCTATATGAATCAAGAAATTATAGATACTATTGAAACCAACTTAGATAACGATGAAGGAACTTCACAAACAGTTGCGTTTGATGAAGAAAGATATGGAGCCATAAAAGAAAAATAAATATCTTTAAAAGATAAAGATATTTTTGTTAGACCAATATTACCTTAGTTTAATAAAACAATATATATTGCTAAATATGATGAAGTACCTATTAACATCGAAAATGTTAAAGGCAACACTACTATACCTCTAATAACTAAAGAATTGATTAATAGAGAATTAGCAAAAATAAATAGATCCACTAGAGAAAGATTAAAAAAACATAGTAATTGGAGGAATCCAAATAATGATCAAAGGGTACTTTAGAGAAGGAATAGATATTCCTATACAAATGTACTTGATGGATAACAAAATACTTCATGATCCTATGGATGCCCTATTAGGAGTTGTCTCTAGAAATTTAGTATATAAGAAAATTATATTTACTATAAGACCTGGATTTGCCTTGTCCTTATTAGATAAAAATTTAAGTATGAGATTAAATCTATATCATAGAATTGATAGATTAATTATGCCACCAAGAAGTAAAGCTGTAACATTACATGTAAAGCTTTATATGCCTCTACTACTACACACCAAAAGGAAATCAATAAAGTCTCAGGAGATTTTATACAAATTCATGAAGATTTTAGAGACCTAGCACAATTTACACCACCAAGAATGTTAAGTAATAATAACATTTCGTTACCACAAGACATATTGCCTGATTTTCATCAGCAATCTAGAAGAATAGATAATAATGTAGGAAATCAAGGATTAATTACCTTGAATACCTTTGGACAACTTATAGCCAGAATGCCTAGTAGAAGAATAGAAAGAAATATTAGTACTAGAGAACTCTCAAGTTCTAGTAGAACATCTACAAGTAGAAATTACCCAACAATGCCTAGAAATAGCATTGATATTGACCTTAGAAAAAGTGAGGAAGACAATTTCCTTATCTTAACATAATATATTAATAATCAAAATAATTACGAAGAAATTATAGCCCTTGTTAATACAGGAGCAAGTACCAGTCATATAAGAGCAGACTTAGTTAATCATTTATTAGAAGAAAATTTACCACAAGGAATAACTCTTACAGATTATCATGGAATTAAATATGAAATTAAAACTTTTGTTAATCTAGAACTAAATTTTACAGATATAGAAGGAGAACAATTTAAACTAAATCTTAAAATTCATAAAGATTATAGGAAGGGAAAAGATACTAGTCCAATATTATTGGGAATGAACTTTCTTGAGAAAGTCTCACCATTCTATATTCAGAAGAATACATTACAAATAACTATAGAAGGAAAAAAAATGATTTCTAGAATTAATAAAAACGAAGAACCAATCTATACGATACAAGGAATTAGATTAATCAAAACAAGCTTACTTAGTCCATATATTGAGATAACTCTCAATTTACCAGATTACTGTATGATAAAATTTCATGCTATACTTGATACTGGATCAGGTATTTGCCTATGCAAAAGGTATGTGTTCCCAGAACATTACTATAAAAGAGACTATAAGAAGACAACTTATGGACAAACAGTCAATGATATTGTAGAAATCTATAGAGATTTTGTAGAAAATATTCCTATAATTATAGGAAATAGAGAATGTTTTATACCCCAAATATATGCAACAGATAAAATCGGATGTGATATCCTTTTAGGAGAAAATTTTATATACACATATAGCCATTTTACACAATATAATGATAGTTTTGAATTTACAACACCTTGTAATCATAAAATTAAAACACCAAAAATCTATAAAACCATTGGAATTGCACATCAACAAATTCATCATAAACCTAGACATCAGAGTTCTGTAGGTAATCGTGGTGAATGTTATACAGAAATTAATCAAAAATAAAAAAATTTCAGTATTAGGAATTAGCAATTTAGAAGAAGAATTAGAAAGTATTAAATTAGAACTAAAAGAATGTTATCATGAATATTCCTTAGCTAAATGGGATAAAGATAAACCTATGACAACCATTGAATTAAAACACCCAGATGCAAAAATATCAGGAAAACAATTTCCTTATAGCGAAGAAGATAAAAGAGAATTTGAAATACAAATTAAAGAACTCTTACAATTAGGAGTTATAAAAGAATCAACCAGTCCATATAATAGTCCAGCATTTATGGTTAGAAACCATAGTGAAATTAAAAGATGAAAAACTAGAATGGTAATTGATTATAGAGATTTAAACTCTAAAACTGTACCAAATAGTTATAAATTACCAATAAAAGAATTGTTAATAAAACAAATACAAGGAAGTAAAATATACTCTAAATTTGATTGTAAATCTGAATATTGACAAATAAAACTAGATGAAGCATCAAAACCTTTAACTAGTTTTACTACCCCTAATCCATTAGGATAATTTGAATGGAATGTTATGCCATTTGGATTAATGAATGCACCAGCAATATTTCAACAGAGAATGGATAAAATTATTAGACCAATAAGGAACTTCTGCATTGTTTATGTAGATGATATCCTTATTCATAGTAAAAATTTAAAAGAACATATAGAACATCTTAAGAAATTCAACTATATTGCTAGAAAATATGGATTAGCCTTATCAGAAAGAAAAACAGAAATAGCTAAGACTGAAATTGAATTCTTAGGATATATTTTTACTGGAAAAAAAATACTTCAACAACCTCATATTGGAAAAAAGATTATCAATTTTTCAGAAGAAATTAGAGATAAAAAAGAGTTACAAAGTTTTATTGGACTATTAAATTATTCTGAGAAATTTATTAAAAACTGTGCAAAATACAAAGTCCACTTTACCAAAAAACTCAAGAAAGGAATCGAATGAGAATGAACACAAGAAGATATAGAAATGGTAAATAAAATTAAAAGAATATGTAAAAATTTACCAGAATTAAATATTCCAAATGATGATGATTTCTTTATTTTAGAAACTGACGCATCCTTATTACATTGGGGAGCAATTCTAAAAAGAAAAGAAAATCATAAAGAATTTCTTTGTAATCTATTATATAAATGCCCAGAAGAGTTTGTTGCTTATACTTCAGGTACATTCAAAGATGCCGAAACAATGTATGATATCAATCGTAAAGAATGTTTAGCCGTTAAAAAAGGAGTAGCAAAATTTGAACCTTATTTGCTACCTAAGAAATTTCTTATTAGAACAGATAATACTCATGTAAAACCATTATTAACAAATAAACTTGGAACCAGTATAGCTAAAAGGCCACTTATTAGAATGCAAATTTAGTTTGCACCATTTAAATTTGATATTGTCCATATTAAAGGGAAAGACAATTTTATTCCAAATTTTTAAACCAGTAATGGAGCAAATCAGGAAGGAATTAGAGACATTGAAGTTCGAAATGAATATGAAGATTGCTGCTATGGAGTCCAAGATTACACTAATAGAAATGGCTACTGTCAAGTCGATATCTGAGAAAGCCAATAAGGCTATATTATCTGAAGGCCCTAGTGCCAATAAATCCGAAGGCCTCAGTGCCAATATTGAACAAGAAGCATTAAAGCTTCATAAATTATCGGTCCAAGAGAATACTACTTTGTCTCCCTCACAGGAGAAAAAATTAACAAAGGAAAGTATCTCCATACTAGAGCTAGATCGCTCAAATATCATCAAGTATCCAGTGTTATGGATATCAAAAGTAAAAATGATTTTATTTTAGCATATGTACTGTTCAATCTAGCATGTTGACGGTTTACCAGTATTGGAGGTTGGATGAAAACTTTAACATATGGGACCTATAACAAAGTGAATTTATATCCAGGAGCCCCAGCCTATTGGGTTCGTACTCTATTTGAAATGGGAAATATAATTTGTATTTATCCATCAGAATCTTTAAGGGAAATTTCTATGCTACCAAAAGAGGTAGTCCGAGCTATTGAAAGATATTGTCAAGTTCTTAAACATAAGAACATATACATCAGATTTTTCTCTGCTAGTCCCGAATGGGATAATGAAGAAGATAAGCTGCTGCCGTTAGCCATGTCATAAGAATTGTCACTACTTCCAAGTATCTCCAGCCTGAGAAGAGTGAAATCCACGAAACTACACCAGAAGATGTCATCAATATGACAGCTTTTCGTAGAGCAAAAGGATATAAAGAACAGTTTAAGCATCTCCAGAAAATTATTGAAGAAAATCAGAAAATTTGGGTGTATGAGTCACAAGATCATTTGATTTACAGCAAGGCTGTGGCACCCACTAAGCAAGAAGATTGACACTATCTTGATACATGTTGTGATCATATTTTTGGAGGAGACGCTAGTGGAACACAGAAGACAAAGAATGAGTTGTGTAAACAGTTTTGACGTTATCCAAACAATAAGTGTGAATCCTGTAGAAATGAACAAGATGGCTCACCAATCTCACTAGATCCAGAGGAATTTCCGGATGTGTGGTTTGAGTCTCATATGGAAAAGTAATGGACCCTCTTTATTATTACTTTATCAAAGTCACTTTGATAAAGAAAAACCGTGGGGTTTCACTCACATTATTTTCCATGTTAAGACAAACAACATTAGGCCACAGTAAGATTTCCATTATCTTACACAGTAACACAACAATAATGAAGGACAGCCATATAGCTTTTTCGAGTCTATAAAAGGAAGACTAATTCTCAGAAGAAGGCATCCATCCTTAAGCAAAAACTTATTTCTCTCTAGTTTTCCAATCTGTAGCTATTTCAGTTTCTCTCTTTCATTTGAAGGTTGTAATAAGGTAATCTCTATAGAGTTCTAAACTCTTTAGAGAAAGTACCAAGAGTGTAGCCGAGATATGTATGTATACTCTTTTATAAGAGATATTAGTGTGATGAATTTATGAAATCAAAGTTGTTTGAAAACACTGTCTTTTTATCCTTATTATATTCTCAAAAGCTCTTATCTCACTTATACTCCAACAGTGAAAACCTTGAGGGTTAGTGCAAGTATCTTGTTGCCATGTTGCCGTGTGTAGGAATTTTAGGCATTGTTAGAGAAAGCCATGAGAACCCTGTTACCATTCAAGGTGATGTTTTAACTAGGAGTTGAAAGGAAAACTATGATTCCGTGTGATCAATTGTGAGATATGTAAAAGAGTCAGAGAGAAAACTAATAAGAGTACGGAAGTCGTGTTGGACCATAACCCACTTTCTTAAACTCAAACAACACCGATCACTTATATCTGAGTATACTAACATATGGGAGCAAGCTTGAGGGAAATCTCAATACTGTAAGATCTTTCTTATTTATGTCAATTACTTGCATTAATATTTGCACTCCTGCTATTTATTACATTTTAGTTAATTGTATTCAAAAATTAGAAATTAACTGTGAAAGAAAAAGAAAAGAAATTAAACCATTTCATACTGTGCTTGATTATTTTCTGAAAAATAATATAGAAATATTTGTGCTTATAAAAGAAAATATAATCAAAATTAATAGAGAAATTAATAACTTAGAAATTAAAATTAAAATATTAAACTATTGTTTTGATAAAAAATATATAGATAAATACGAGCATAATTGACTTTTCCATTTGATAGGAGAAATAAACCAAACATATCCTATATTAGGAATAGAAAACCTTGACTTGACAAAAGAATAGAGGAAGAACATTTATGTCTTTTTATCAAATTATGTCATCCCTTAAGTCAACCATTATGGTACCATAGCAAGATCGATATATAGAGGTACATTCCTGTTCTCCTGCCCACCTCCTGCCCGCGGTGGGTAGGATAACATTTGCCCACCGCTGACTTGGTGGTGCCACGTCAGCAGTGAAATGATTTTTTATTTTTTGGCTTTTTCCCCTGCAGTCGTCCACACTTCCCCTTTTACCCACCTAGTTATTACCCACCCCTTTATAAAGTAAATAATGTTTTTTTTTTATGTTTTTATCTCAATTTTTGAAATTATTATGGAGATATCAAACAAAGTTAAAATATTACATTTTTAATATTATAACGAAGTGCTCACGACCTAATTTTCTCAATCTCTAACTGTATGCGAAACGGCCAATCGTAGCAAAAGTTATCACTCGTCGAAGTAAGACATTCCAAAATATATAAATGATTTTTCTTATTTTTTTCTCAATTTTCGAGGTTATTACGGGATATCAAAAGAAGTCGAAATATTGCATTTTTAATATTATATCGAAGTGCTCAGGATCTAGTTTCCCCCATTTCTAACCGCGTGCCAACTCTTTTGAATCTAATTAGGATTTTATAACTCATATTTTGACTTTAATTATAATTCGAAAAACTCCTAATACAATTCAACCAGAACTTGATTTTGATTAACGAAATTGTCAATTACAAATTTAAAAATTGTCAATTATAATTTGGACTTAACATTTTATATGATGTAAACTTTTAAATTCTCCTTTTTTATCATTAATGTAATCGAGCTATTAAGAATATCTTTCTCTAAGGTTCATGGTATCATAGCTAGCCATTCAACTCCACCTAGTGATCTTTGTTCTTGCAAATATCAGCGGAAGAAAACCAAAAATGACCTAACATCCCTTTTTTTATTGACAAAAAACAACCAGTCGTTATTACTGCCACAAGAAGCAACCAAAATATGAGGTGTGATGCTTCTCTATTCATTTACAATTATCATGGCGCACTAATTTATTTTCTTGTACATGCCCCGCGATCATTGGCTCATTTCAATCTCTCTCTCTTACACGCCCGGATAGATCTTTCTCCTTCAATTAATTGTCCCAGTTCACGCATTGCTCCACTAAAAGGCATTGGGCAACGACGAATGTCTTGGTAACAGGCATGATCGCACTTGAACGACAACTCAATTGTATATTTGGATAATAATGTCATATCATGGTGTCATCTAAGAAACTAAAAAGAGTTGCACGGTCCTCTATGAGGCTGAGTATTGGGCTGTCGGATCCACGGTGGCTGAGCCATTCATGAATTTATCAAAGGGAAAAATTCATATTTAAGGTGTTTTCTTTACCTCAATTCAAAAATAAGGTAAATAGTTTGAAAATTCAAAAATCAGGTATTAATTTAATTAATTAAAAATATTTATTAAATAATGATAATAAAGTCACAGTTTGTGATTAATGGTCACAAATTCATAATTATAAGTTACAGATTTATTTAATGGTCACATATCGTCAAATTTGATTATTCGAGGTCACAGATCAAAAAAATTATACTCCACATATTATTTCGAGGTCACAGATCTTTAAATTAGTTGGTCACAGATTATTTTCCAGTCACGTATTATTAAATTTGTAGGTCACAGTTGAGTAAACATTTGGTCACAGATTATTGTTTGGTCACAGATTACCAAACATTTGGTCACAGACTACCACCGCTATCCCTATGGCCGCCACCACCACCACCAACACTGCACATAGCACCATGCCCAACTGCCGCCACCGCCACCGCCACCACCACCACCACCAGAAACGACGCCATGACAGCACTACAAGACCACCACCACTACACTGCCAACACCACCACCAGACTGCCAACACCACCACTACAACTACCATAGCTACCACCATTCACCACCTAATGGACCCACTAATATTTCCCCAAATCTCCACCAGAGCCGCCTAATGGACCCACCACCACCCAACCTCATCCACATCCGCCCCTACCTTCCACCAAACAGATCGTCACACAAAACACCAACCACCGCCGGCAGCCGCTGCCGGCTGCTACAAGCAGCAGCGGCAGCAGCTTGCAACCTGTGCTGGCATAAAAAATTGACCTTCACACATGAGGAACCTTCACACATAAAAAATCAGCCACATTCAAAAAGTTGCAAGAGCAATCTAAAGACCAAAAGAAATACAAAACATTTTGCTGATAAAAAATCCGAGCAGACAACCCAGACGATAACAGTTATGAAGAATCGGGTCGAACTGGCAATTTTTAAAAGAAATACATTCCTGACTCGTGATTCGGCCACGGCTGCAAGAATCGGCCGCCGCTGCTGCGAGCGGCTGCAAGCTGCTGCCAGCTTGCCGGCAGCAGCCGACCACTGCGAGCAGCAGCGGTCGGCTGCTGCTTGCAGCGGCGGTCGCTGCAGCTCGCGACCGCCGCTGCTGCCGGCTGCCGCTGCAAGGAGGGGGAGGGAGGGGGGGACGGAGTGACAAAGACGAAGAGAGGGGGGGAAGAGAGAGAGAAAAGAGGGTGAAGTGAAAAAAATTAGGGTTAGGAGTTTATATATTACCTGATTTTTGAAAAATAAAGTTTGGTCCCTGATTTTTGAATTGGTGTAAACTTTACACCTGATTTTTATAATTATGCCTTTATCAAATAATAGAGAAACTAACCCCTGGACCAAACACAAGCCCATTATCATCATTGCCCTGAAGATTTATTGGATGGCCCCTTTGTTTGGCATCATAGCCCAACAATAAGAAAATTATCAAAGTTGTCGTTGCAAAAAATTAACAAAATCACATATCAGCATCATAAACCCCAAATTCCAAAACCCATCTCACCATCGCGACTATTACCCAAATTTTTTGGTTCAAACCCATACGCTACGTAATTATAGTGTGTTTGGTAGAGATTAAAATAAAAAAACTAACTGTTATTATTAACTTTTATTAGACGAGTGAGACCTAATAACGACTATATTTTCAAATCTCTACCGAATACACCCTTAATTTCTTCACCAAAAACCAAATCAGAAAAAATAAGCATCAAATTTAAGCCAAGGATACTTCTCCAATGAAATTTCCCAAATCTATGGTTACATACTATATCCCATAAAAACATTTATAAAATCTTCATCAAATCATGAAACCAACATAATTTTGTTGTTTCTGGAGTATAAGTTTCTTCTTCAAACAATCCGACAGAATTACCTTAATGTAATGAGCACGGCGTAACAATATGATAAACAGGGTCAGAAAAACAATTCGAGCCCACTGACTTCACGATGTTCCCTTGAAACGAAGTTTGCTGCATTCAAAGGTGATAAAGGCGTTAAGTAATCGTTTCCTAAGATATAACGAATTTTGTCTCCTACGGAAGCAGCATGACAATTTGCAGGAGTTCCAACGAACTCAATGAATTGTATTCACTTCCAAAACAATATCAGAATAAGAGAGAGGGGGAATAAGATTCAATACAGAGAATATTTGCAGTGAGAATAGTGTAATTATTTTGACAGCGGGGCTAACAATTTATAGAATCGTTCGTGGCCATTCGAACATCGTTCAAGTTTTTTCAGAATAGTTGCCACTGTTCAGACATATCCCAAAAAAATCGAACCATAGTTCGATTAAAAGTCGGCTATTAATTGGTTAAAAGTCGGTTAACAGACAATCCAAAATTATTACCTGAAAATAAGTCCATTAATAAAAATTAATTTTATTAAGTCCCAATTTGAACAATTACCTTTGATCAAAATTAAATAAATTTTATCCAAAAAGATAATATAGTACAAGGATGTACTAGCACACGAACCGGACCAAGCTCGGCCACTTGCCGACTTGACAAACAACAATGCACACGTGTGGGGTTTGGACTGAATCCCATAGAATATAAGTCTCCCCTTTCTAAAGACTATTGGTACCCATTGGGGCCCAAATTCAATTCTCAAACTTGCACAATATAAAGCACGCCAAAATTTCCTAACTTTCCTATGTGAGACAAATATTTGGCAAATTTCAATACATCAAAATTTTCACTAGTTCATAGTTTCAAGTGGATTACTTTGACGTTAAATATTTCATTCAATACTAAATAGTTTTCGATAAATAAATATATTACGTTAATCTCTTGTCCCGCTAAAAATAAGGCACGGATCCCACTGAAATTTGGACTCAAAATTGACCAAATTCACTAATATAAAACCATTTTCCTTACAAATTTCTCTAGTCGTCTCTTTTACCTTCACAAAACACATGAATATATGAACATCTTCCATTATTACTTTAAAAAAGAATGTCATATTATAAAATTCTGCCAAAACGCATAATTGACAAAATGAATTTTTAAATTAATTTGCTCACGTCACAAGCATACGCCAAACTTGTTTTGCCACAATACAGAAACATATTTTGTCACACTGACACGGATGATGAGTTTTAAAAATGTTTGAAAAATAATAATTTGTTTTTACAATCAACATTTTTGTGACAACTCATACATTGTCAACCACATTGTTATTCACGATTTTACAAATAGATATTAATTTGTCAAACTATTTGTTTCGGAACACCACTTAATCGTGACTACACTCATAGTATCGATCAAATTATGAACATACTACAATCATATTATTCATCAACACTTGGCTCAAATATATATATTAGTTACTTTTAAAATTGCAATCACGTAGGACTCTTTGAGGTCACACTTCAAATAAGATGATGAGTTATAACAGATGTCACGATGGCTTTTCACCACAACGATTTCCAATCGATGTAAAAATCTGATTATTATATACACCGTAAGTATGCTAGAATTGGTAATGTATGTGAGAGAAATCCTGATTGAAGCCACCGTCCTAAATTAATCGATATCTATTTAACATATAGATTTATTGAAAACGTGTATTTACGGGGGCTTTGTTTTACAAACAGTCCTTGAAATAATACGTTGTTATTGTCATGTGTGTTTAATTTAAAACCTTCAGTCTTGGCTTAAAAGTTGCTGTTCCTTCTTTCAATGCTTTAACCTTATATTCTTTCAATTACTGCATAGTTAATTCATTCTACAGGCACGAGTTTAATTTATAATGTTAGTGTTTTAGAGTTTTTGCCTGAACTAAGTGGTTCATATATTCAAAAAGTCACCTTCGTGACCTAACAAAGGGACAAGCTAGCTAGGTCGAGAAGGTTAAGAATCAATAAGAACAAGAGGTGCACACCTCGAAGTGTAACAATTTGTATATATTTCGAGTTCTCAGGTCTTATGATAATATATTTCGTCTCAGGATTGACTTCACAATTAGCCTTTGTTTGGCAAACGCAGAATTTGTAAATTTTTTCGTCTCAAGATTGACTTCACAATTAGCCTTTGTTTGGCAAATGCAAAATTTGTAGATTTTTTATAAATAATAAAATTTTATTTGAACCATGCATTTTAATAAATGAGTAATGTTATTCATCCCCACTGGGATTACAAACACGGTCTAAATGTCGTTAATGTAGCATTAAATGATATGTGAAATTAAATAAGTCATTTAATTTCACATTTCATTTAAGAAACAAAAAAGAGTTGCACGGTCCTCTATTGAGGCAGAGTATTGGGCTGTCGGATCCACGGTGGCTGAGCTAATATAGGTTTCTTCTCTTCTTCGTAAATTGGGCATTACAGTTCAAACCTCTATTATTTACTGTGACAACGTGGGAGATTGTTTTCTTAAACATTTAATTTTTCCACAGTTTCAAAGATAAGCCCCGAAAAGAAAAAAAAAAAAAAAAAACTAATTCTCTAAGTGTTGTCCAATCATTTTTCCCACCAAAATATTGCTTAGGTTTTTTTTACACCACTCCTTTAATCTTCACAAAAGATTTTTACATTTTTTTTAACACGTGGAACTTTGTTAAGCACATTCCACAGTTACATTTCACCGTCGTTACTGTCACCGCTAGTACTTGTAACAAAATGTGTTAAATTCGTGACATTGTCTCGTGCCATCACCAATCCACTACAAAACCACTAGAGAGGAGAAATGTTATGGTGTGTTTGAGTCATATTATTTTGAAAAAATATATTCTATAATAGTAGATTGATCGAGAATGTGTGGTTGAAAAAGAAGGAAAAGTTATTGATGTGATGTAAAATATTATTTTATTGAAAAACGTGTGGTTGAAAATGAGTAGAAGAATGCGAATAAAAGTTTTAATGCGTATCAAACATGGGCAATTTTAAAAGTTAACAAAACTGTAAATTTGTTAAGTGATACAAAGTGACCACACAAACCCAAGCCCCAAAATATGATATTGAAGTCGAATCAGAAGACCTCAACCCAAGACCCCAAACCACTTCTCCAACACTGAATCACAAAGACTCCCACAAAAATTTACTCAGAATAATTAAGTAGACATCCAACCAGATATTGAAGACGAACACCAACATAGAGAAAATCCTAGCCTCTCAACAAATTCAAACGTTTAGAACGAAAGAAGAAACTATAAAAGATTTTCAATAATTCTACTTGTACATAATTTTGTACAACTTTTTTTGACAAAATGGCCAAGGATTTTGTCAACAAAGTTGTACAAAATTTTGTACAAGTAGCACTTCTCAAGGATTTTTATTATACCCTCAACTATACATCACTGTTGATCTTAGGTTTAGATCAACGATTCAGAACAATTAACTGCTTATCAAATACCAAACAACCAAAGTTGCATTTTGGAAACATGATTTAGGCCTTTTATAAATTTTGAGCCACTCATGAATTTATCAAAGTAAAAATTACCCAAATCCCTACTTTTGGAGATCGAAGTTCAAAAATCAGATTGCATGTTTTTATTTTCAAAAATCAGATATTTTAGATAAAGATACAGATTTTTATATTTAATTAAATATTAATAATAATATTATAAAAATTAATTTATCTACAACCCTAATTTCATTTCTATACAGATTTTTTATATTTAAAACTTTTCCCCTCTCTAACCCACTGTTCTCATCTCTCTCTCTCTCAAACCGTTGTCGCCGGCAATCACGAAGACCAAAGCAGAGCTCTTCGCCGTGCTCGACGACGACGCTCACTGAAGCTTCGCTTGCAGCACCGATCTATGCGGTGGTCGAATCTGGAGTAGTGGCTGAAGCTTCGCTTGAACGTGACGAATTTGCAACTCTATGATATATTTTCCTCGAGATCTGTTTTTTCATTCTCCTGATCTGGTTGCCTCAATGTCTCCTCAGAGTGACCTCACTTAGTTGAATAACAGAACAAATTATTCGCCTGCAGAGGATTGAGGTGGTGGATCTGGTGGGCTGTGATGAGGTGGTGGGAGATGGTGGTGGTGGTTTTGGCTGTGGTGCAAGTTGATTGTGGTGGTGGGAGATAGGTGGTGACGGCGATGGAATTGGTTGGTTAATAGTGGAAGCGATGTTCGTGGAAGAAGAGTCGGGTTATATGGTAAGCAACAGTGGCATCGAGGTTTGTTGGTGATTGTGGATTTGTAATGATTTGGTGATTGTGAGGTGTTAGTGATTGGGGATCTGTGATTGGTGGTGGAGGTGATTTTTGGGGTTTTTTTTTATTGGTGGTGGTGCAGGTGGATTTGGTGATGTTGGTGGTGGATATTGGCGACGGTGAGGTGGTTTTGCGGTGGATGATTTGTGTGGTTGTTGGAAATGGTGGTGTTGGCAGCGACGGTGATGCGGCTGGTGGCAGTGGTGAGGTGGTGGTCACAGAAGTCGGTGGTGGTCACAGGGGTAATCACAGAAGTTGGTGGTGGTCACAAAGGGGGTCACTGAAGTCGGTGGTGGTCACGGTGGGTGGTGCTGTTGGTTCTGGCGACAACGGCGGTGGTGGTCACGGGGGTGGTCACAGAAGTTGCTGGTGGTCTCGAAAAAAATCTAACTGCGACCTTAAAATTGCGACAAAAATTAATATGTGACCAATAAATTTGAAAATATATGATTGATAGATAACTGTGACCAATGCTATGACCTGAGCCATGTGTTGTGACATAAGCTGTGACCTGAGTCATGTGCTATGACATAAGCCATGTGCAAAAATATTATGTGGCATATGCTGTGGCCATTTGAAAATAACATGAGATTATGAACAAAATCGTGAGTCATGTGCAATATATTATGTGACTTGTGTTGTGACCATTTGAAAATAACCCGTGACTATTAACAAAAATGTGAGACATGAACATTATTATGTTATCAATCATTATAAACAAAAAAAGCACGTGTTGTGACTTGTGACATGGGTTGTGACTTGTTATGACTTGTGACATGGGCTGTGACCTGAGTTGTTGCCCGAATATTTGCCGAAGTTGAAACAATTGTCGGAATCAGAACAGTCGTCGGAATAAATTGACGGTGGAACGGCCATCGAAATATTCATTAGAATTGGAGCAGTCGCCGAAAACGGTGGTCAAAATCGGAGTAGTCGTCGGAACGGTTGCCAGAATCGGAGTAGTCGCCGGAAGGTCGTCGGAACGGCGGGGGTGGTGGAGGTGGGTGTATTAATTATGTTTTATATATATATATATATATATATGTATGTATGTATATAAATAAAAATATATATAAATATATGTGTATGTATAAGTCAAAAATCCAATTTTTGAAATGTGAAAGATGTTTTGTTATTTTTGAAATAAGGTAAACTTAAAGTATGATTTATAAATTTTTCTCTTTATCAAATAATAGAGAAACTAACCCCGGACCAAACACAAGCCCATTATCATCATTTCCCTGAGATTTATTGGATGGCCCCTTTGTTTGGCATCATAGCCCAACAATAAGAAAATTATCGAAGTTGTCGTTGCAAAAAATTAACAAAATCACATATCAGCATCATAAACCCCAAATTCCAAAACCCATCCCACCATTGCGACTATTACCCAAATTTTTTGGTTCAAACCCATTCACTACATAATTATAGTGTGTTTGGTAGAGATTAAAATTGAAAAAATAGTCGTAGACGAGTGAGATCAAATAATGACTATATTTTCAATTTTAATTAGATTTTAATCATCACCGAATACGCCCTTAATTTCTTCACCAAAAACCATATCAGAAAAAATAAGCACCAAATTTAAGCCAAGGATACGTCTTCAATGAAATTGCCCAAATCTATGGTTACATGCTATATCCCATAAAAAACATTTATAAAATCTTCATCAAATCATGAAACCAACATAATTTTGTTGTTTCTGGAGTATAAATTTCTCCTTCAAATAATCCGACAGAATTACCTTAATGTAATGAGCACAACGTAACAGTATAATAAACAGAATCAGAAAAACAATTCGAGCCCACTGACTTCACGATATTTCCTTGAAACGAAGTTTGCTGCATTCAAAGGTGATAAAGACGTTCAGCAATCGTTTCCTAGGATATAACGAATTTTGTCTCCCATGGAAGTAGCATGACAATCTGCAGGAGTTCCAATGAACTCAATGAATTGTATTCACTTCCAAAACAATATCATGAGAGAGAGAGAGAGAGAGAGAGAGAGAGAGAGAGAGAGTATTTGCAGTGAAAATAGTGTAATTATTTTGGCAGCAGGGCTAGCAATTTATAGAATCGTTCGTGGTCATTCGAATATCCTTCAAGCCTTTTCAGAACAGTCGCCACTATTCAGACAGACCCCCAAAAAATCGAACGACACCATAGTTCAGTTAAAAGTCGACTGTTAATTGGTTAAAAGTCGGTTAACAGACCATCCAAAATTATTACTTGTAAATAAGTTAATTAATAAAAATTAATTTTATTAAGTACCCAATAATTTGATTAATTATATTTGATCAAAATTAAATAAATTTTGTCTAAAAAGATAATATAGTACAATGATGCACCAGCACACGAACCGGAACGAGCTCGGGCACGTGCCGGCCCGACGAACGACAACGCACACGTGTGAGGTTTGGACCGAATCCCATAGGATATAAGTCTCCCATTTCTAAAGACTATTGGTACCCTTTGGGGCCCAAATCCAATTCCCAAACTTGCACAATATAAAGCACACCAAAATTCCATAACTTTCCTATGTGAGACAAATATTTGACAAATTTCAATGAAAAATGTTAGATGTACATCAAAAAGTGTACATCAAGGTCTACATCCTCTCACATGGAGGGGTCCACTCGAATAAAATATTCGAATGGGCCCATCACCCATGTGAGAGAGGTGTACACTGTGATGTACACCTCGATGTATCACTAGCAATATTCAATTTCAATACATCAAATTTTTCACTAGTTCATAGTTTCAAGTTGGTTACTTTGACATTATATATTTCGTTCAATACTAAATGGTTTTCGATAAATAAATATATCACGTTCATCTCTTGTCCCGTTAAAAATAAGGCACGGATCCCACTGAAATTTGGACTCAAAATTAATCAATTTCACTAATATAAAACCATTTTCCTAACAAATTTCTCTAGTCGTCTCTTTTACCTTCATAAAACACATGAATATATGAACATCTTCCATTATTACTTAAAAAAGAATGTCATATTATAAAATGAATTAATCCAAGTGTACAGAAATTGTGTTCACAGAGGTCTTACCGACCTCTCACATGAGGTTGGTCCGACTGATTAAAAAATGGTTCAAAATTTTTCCCGCCCTCCCGCCGTGTGTTGTCTGTAGTAAATGCAGCATGGTTCTTATAAAATTCTGCCAAAACGCATAATTGACAAGATGAATTTTTAAATTAATTTGCTTACGTCACAATACAGAAACATATTTTGTCACACTGACACGGATGATGAGTTTTAAAAATGTTTGAAAAATAATAATTTGTTTTTACAATCAACATTTTGGTGACAACTCATACATTATCAACCACATTGTTTTTCACGATTTTACAAATAGATATTAATTTGTCAAACTATTTGTTTCAGAATACACGAACACCACTTAATCGTGACTACACTCATAGTATCGATCAAATTATGAACAAACTACAATCATATTATTTATCAACACTTGGCTCAAATATACATATTAGTTACTTTTAAAATTGCAATCACGTAGGACTCTTCGAGGTCACACTTCAAATGAGTTATCACGGATGTCACAGTGGCTTTTCACCACAACGATTTCCAATCGATGTAAAAATCCGATTATTACATATACGGTAAGTATGGTAGAATTGGTAATGTATGTGAGAGAAATCCTGATTGAAGCCACCATAGTAAATTAATCGATATCTATTAATATTGTGTATTTTTTTTTTTTAAATTAAATACAATCCATTATTAGACGAAGTCCCTGAATTTTTCAATTTGAAAAGTTATGACTCAATTAATCAAGATTCATATTTAAGGTCTCGTACATAAAAATAGCCCAACACTAGTACAGTAGTATGCAATGAAATTTCCACTTATTTTAGGAACTCTCGACTCCTACATCTTTACCATTCTAGGCAGATGGGCACGGGCCGCTTGTATGGACATGTCTTTTAAACATTGGAAAATTTCATAAGAGGTTAAGAATGACCTCTTTCAAAATTAAGAAATAAGGTTAAATTTTTCAAAAATCGGATATTGATCAAATTTTATTTATGAAATAATTACTTAAATACATTAAAGTTTCAATTCTACACAATTTGATCAAAATTAATGAATTAATTAGTCACGAGTTATTTATTGGACACAGATCAAAATATTCCTCAATTACAAATCAACAATTTTATAGGTCACAATTTGTTTATCGGTCAAAAAATCATAAATTTTATAAGTCACAACTTATTTAATGATCACAAATTATCAAATGATTTTATCACAAAGATTTTTCGATCATAACTTAATACATTTTAAGTCAAAATCACGTTTTTAGGTCACATATTATTTCTTCATCACAAATTAACCAAATTACCGATCACAATCGATCAAATAATTGGTCACATGAACATATGTAATGGTCAGAATCAATCAAATATTGGCCACAAATACTCTTCTTCCCAACCCACCCCTCACCACCGCCATCACCGTCGCCGCCACCACCTCAACAGCACCACCACTACCACTTGTAAACACTATCCACAAAACCCATCCTAAATCACTGCAAAAACGCAGTAGTCACGAGATGACATCGACAATTACAGCTACCACAAAAAGAACATAATAGAACTGGAAGAATAAAGAACAGCCGCTTCGATCGGCTCTATGCACGAGGCGTTGTGCAACGAGCATTGTACCCTGCATAGCTGCTGTGACAACTTCGCACACAATGGTGATGTCATCTCCCACCGTGTGTGACGTTACTGTTGTGACTTCTGTGTAGCTTCTGACGACTCTATCGTTGTGTGTCATGCGAGAGGCGCTGTACACAGTTGTTGCAGCAACGACGGACACAACGATGCTGACATCACCCGTTGTGTGCGACATTGCTTTCGGAGACACTACTGCTATGTATCATCATTGCCTGCAATACGTCGACGGCGGGTCTGTTAGTGGCAATAGAAGAGAGCCGACGGATAGGATAGATAAAGAGAATAGAAATAAAAAATTATTTATGTTTAGGGTTTGGTTTGGATGGGGTAGGGTAGGGTGGGGATGGGTGGTTATGTAGATTAAATTATCATGAGAAATTTGGCCAAATAATCCCACTAAACAATGATTTTGGAGAAATGACCTTTGACCAACATTGAAATAGAATAAAAAAGTTTCAAATATTTTAATGGTAAAATGACAAAGTTGTCCTTCAATTTATATCAAATTATTCACCTAACTTCTTTCATATTACCTTTTTTTTTCTTCATTTTGGACGATTTTTGCCCATTTTCAGCAGCCACATATGAAGCTCCATTCCACCACTTTTCGGCTACCTAAACCATCGGAATCCACCACCCCTGCCTCGTCTCACTCCCATCTACAACCTCCAACCAACAATTATCCACGAAACCACCAGAATCAGTAACATACCAGCCCAAAAAGTCAGTTCTCACGCACTCTTCTTCTGCCGGAAAACCTGCCTCCGACGACACCCATGGTCGCGCACCACCACCAGTGGATATCACTCACCCATACGACGAACATCATCACTTAACATCGACCAATAATGCACCAATACGATCTGCTGTTGCTCAAATAGGTTTGCAGTCGCGATGTAAAACGATACTACAGTCGTTATCTGCAACGTAGAACGACAATACAGTCGTTATCTACTATAATTTGATTTTTTTCAACGAAATGATCTCTAATAATGGACTTACTAACATGTATAGTACAAAAAGAATTGACTGGCCACAAAGAACGATTGAAATGACATAACTTTTATACTATTGAGATAATGAAAGCACAAGTTGTCTTAGTCATATGTGTCGATTAAGTTAATGAACACACATCTCAACATTATATGTGTCATGTGCATATTATAATATAAATAAATTTCACTTATTATTTTCATGGGACGAATGAGCCGTGATTGCTTATACTCGTATTTAGATATGTAACAAGACAAGTGTCGTTTTCATGTCCAGTAACGACACTGGTGTCGTTCCGAAATTTTCACCCACATCTGATTTTTTTCAACAAACAATATTTCAGTGGACTCCCTAAAGTATGTAACATATAAAGTTATGAAAAGATCTAAGACGACTGTACAAATGCCATTACAACGATTTACAAGTGTTATTTGCGGTGGAAAAGAAGCAAAGAATATTGGAAAAATCAACAAAAAGTATTGGCGAAAATACCAGGGGTGGAGGGGGGCCCGCCCTAGAATTTTTTTTTTTAATTAAGAGGATTGAAAACGATGATTTTGAGTACAAAAATAGACAAATTTGATTGACTGACCAAAAAGACAATCAATTTGTCGACCTTTTTAAGTTAGGGGTCCAATGCTTGACGTCGTTTCGCTGGAAAAGTAGCAAAATATTGGAGAAACCAACAGAACAACAAAAGTGTCGTTACTGCTTTGATAACGTCTACTAGAACGACAGAACCGTCGTTCTGCATCAAAAATCAATTTTGAAGAGTCGCGACCCGTCCGAGCCACGATAATGATGAGTTGAACTCATTTAAGTTGCAGGCTGAACACGACACTCACAACATTTGAAATTTATGATCATTACTTAATCAAGAGGAAAAAAGAAAACGACACAATTGTCGTTACTGTTTTGAAAACGGCACAAGTATCGTTCTCGCTCTAAAATCGATTTTGAAGAGCCATGACCCGTTCGAACCACGATAATCGACAAAATGAACCCATTTAAGTCGCAGGCTCAACACGCCGTTTATAAAGTTCTTGAGAAATGCCTATTACTTGTACTTTCAAACGAATTTAGACTAAAACTTGTGTTTTCACCGTTTCATGTCTTATATTCTATATCAGTTCCACCATTAGTTGTCACACAAACAACATTTTCGTCCTTCTTAGATTGGGAGGTCCAATCATTGATTTCCTTGCATTGAAAAGTAGCAAAATATTGGAAAAATCTACGAAACGACACAAGTGTCATTAAACAGCACATGTGTCGTTCTGCTACTAAAACCGATTTTGAAGAGCCGCGACCCGTCCTTCTTAGGTTGGGGGTCCAATCCTTGAGGTCGTTCCTCCATAAAAGTAATAAAATACCGGAGAAATCAACAGAACGACACTAGTGTCGTTCTGCCTCTAAACACGATTTCTTAGGCCTAGGACCAATCCGAGCAACGATAATCAATACGTTGGACTCATTTCAGCTGCAGGATGGTCACTACGCCTACAACGTTCGGGAGATTTGCTTATTACTTGTACTTCGAATTGAATTTGGACCAAGACTTGTGATTCTAAGGTTCGTTACCATCAATTCCACGTTAACACCCGAGTTAGTTGTCACGAATCAAAATTTTTGGCCTTCCTCAGGGTTAGGGGTCCAATCCTTGAGGTCGTTCTTCCAGAAAAGTAATAAAATATCAGAAAAATCAACAGAATGACACAATAAATATGATTTTGAAGAGACGTGACTCGTCCGAGCCACGATAATCGATAAACGGAACCTATTTAAGTTGCAGGCTGAACGCCCCTTACAAAATACTTAAGATATGTTCATTCCTTATACTTTGAACCGAATCTAGACTAAGACTTGTGTTTTCACCGTTTCATACCTTATATTCTATATCAATTCCACCGCTAGTTGTCACACAATCAATATTTTCGTCCTTCTTAGGTTGGGGGTTCAATCCTTGATGTTCATGCCTCGAAAAGTAGCAAAATATTGGAAAAATCAACAGAACGACACAAGTGTTGTTCTGCTAATAAATACGATTTTGAAGAGCCGCGACCCGTCCGAACCATGATAATCAATAAACGGAACTCATTTAGGTTGCAGGCTGAACACGCCCTCTTACAAAATACTTGAGACATGCCAATTCCTTGTACTTTCAACCGAATCTAGACTAAAACTTGTGCTTTCACCGTTTCATACCTTATATTCCATATCAATTTCACAGCTAGTTGACATATAATCAATATTTTCGTCATTCTTAGGTTGGGGGGTCCAATCTTTGATGTCATTTCCTTGAAAAGTAGCAAAATATTGGAAAAATCAACAGACGTTGCAGGCTGAACACGACCCTTCCAAAATACTTGAGATATGCTCATTCCTTATACTTTGAACCGAATCTAGACAAAGACTTGTGGTTTCACCGTTTCATACCTTATATTCTATATCAATTCCACTGTTAGTTGTCACACAATCAATATTTTGTAATTCTTATGTTGCGGGGTCCAATCCTTGATGTCATTGCCTTGAAAAGTAGCAAAATATTGAAAAAATCAACAGAACGAAACAAGTGTCGTTCTGCCAATAAATACGATTTTGAAGAGTCGCGACCCGTCCGAGCCACGATAATCAATAAACGGAACCATTTAAGTTTCAAGCTGAACACGCCCCTTACAAAATACTTGAGATATGCCAATTCCTTGTACTTTCAACCGAATCTAGACTAAGACTAGTGCTTTCACTGTTTCATACCTTATATTATATATCAATTCCACCGCTAGTTGTCACACAATAAATATTTTTGTCCTTCTTAGGTTGGGGGGGGGGTCCAATCCTTCGATGTCCTTGCCTTGAAAAGTAGAAAAATATTGAAAAAATTAACAGAACGACATAAGTGTCATTCTGCTATAAATACGATTTTGAAGAGCCGCGACTCGTCTGAGCCACGATAATCGATAAACGGAACCCATTTAAATTGCAGGTTGAACACGCCCCTTACAAAATACTTGAGATATGCCAATTTCTTGTACTTTCAACCGAATCTAGACTAAGACTTGTGCTTTCACCGTTTCATACCTTATATTCTATATCAATTTCACCGCTAGTTGTCACATAATCAATATTTTCGTCCTTCTTAGGTTGGGGGGTCCAATATTTGATGTCCTTCCTTGAAAAGTAGCAAAATATTGGAAAAATCAACAGAACGATGTCGTTCTGCCAATAAATACGATTTTGAAGAGTCGCAACCCGTCCGAGCCACGATAATCGAATAAACGGAACCCATTTAAGTTGCAAGCTGAACACCCCCCTTACAAAATACTTGATATATGCTCATTCCTTGTACTTTTAACTGAATCTAGACTAAGACTTGTGTTTTCATCGTTTCATACCTATATTAGCCACGATAATCGATAAACGGAACCCATTTAAGTTGCAATCTGAACACTCCCCTTACAAAATATTTGAGATATGTCCATTCCTTGTACTTTCAACTGAATCTAGACTAAAACTTGTGCTTTCATCTTTGCATATCTTATATTCCATATCAATTCCACCGCTAGTTGTAACACAATCAATATTTTTTTCCTTCTTAAGTTGGGGGGTCCAATCCTTAACGTCATTTCCTTGAAAAGTAGTAAAATATTGGAAAAATCAACAGAACGACACAAGTGTCGTTCTGCCAATAAATATGGTTTTGAAGAGCCAAAACCCGTCCGAGCCACGATAATCGATAAACAGAACCCATTTAAGTTGCAAGCTGAACACTCCCCTTACAAAATACTTGAAATATGCTAATTCCTTGTACTTTCAACTGAATATAGACTAAAACTTGTGCTTTCATCGTTTCATACCTTATATTCCATATCAATTTTACCGCTAGTTATCACACAATCAATATTTTTGTCCTTCTTAGGTTGGTGGGTCCAATCCTTAATGTCCTTTCCTTGAAAAATAGTAAAATATTGGAAAAATCAACAGAACGACACAAGTGTCGTTTTGCCAATAAATACGATTTTGAAGAGTCGCGATCCGTCCGAGCCACGATAATTGATAAACTGAACCCATTTAAGTTGTAGGCTGAACATGCCCCTTCCAAAATACTTGAGATATGCTCATTCCTTATACTTTGAACCGAATCTAGACAAAGACTTGTGGTTTCACCGTTTCATACCTTATATTCTATATCAATTCCACTGTTAGTTGTCACACAATCAATATTTTGTAATTCTTATGTTGCGGGGTCCAATCCTTGATGTCATTGCCTTGAAAAGTAGCAAAATATTGAAAAAATCAACAGAACGAAACAAGTGTCGTTCTGCCAATAAATACGATTTTGAAGAGTCGCGACCCGTCCGAGCCACGATAATCAATAAACGGAACCATTTAAGTTGCAAGCTGAACACGCCCCTTACAAAATACTTGAGATGTGCTAATTCCTTGTACTTTCAACCGAATCTAGACTAAGACTAGTGCTTTCACTGTTTCATACCTTATATTATATATCAATTCCACCGCTAGTTGTCACACAATAAATATTTTTGTCCTTCTTAGGTTGGGGGGGGGGTCCAATCCTTCGATGTCCTTGCCTTGAAAAGTAGAAAAATATTGAAAAAATTAACAGAACGACATAAGTGTCATTCTGCTATAAATACGATTTTGAAGAGCCGCGACTCGTCTGAGCCACGATAATCGATAAACGGAACCCATTTAAATTGCAGGTTGAACACGCCCCTTACAAAATACTTGAGATATGCCAATTTCTTGTACTTTCAACCGAATCTAGACTAAGACTTGTGCTTTCACCGTTTCATACCTTATATTCTATATCAATTTCACCGCTAGTTGTCACAAAATCAATATTTTCGTCATTCTTAGGATGGGGGGTCCAATATTTGATGTCCTTTCCTTGAAAAGTAGCAAAATATTGGAAAAATCAACAGAAAGATGTCGTTTTGCCAATAAATACGATTTTGAAGAGCCGCGACCCGTCCAAGTCACGATAATCGATAAATGGAACCCATTTAAGTTGCAAGCTGAACACTCCCCTTACAAAATGCTTGAGATATGCCCATTCCTTGTACTTTTAACTGAATCTAGACTAAGACTTGTGTTTTCATTGTTTCATACCTTATATTAGCCACGATAATCGATAAACGGAACCCATTTAAGTTGCAAGCTGAACACTCCCCTTACAAAATACTTGAGATATGCTCATTCCTTGTACTTTCAACTGAATCTAGACTAAGACTTGTGTTTTCATCTTTGCATACCTTATATTCCATATCAATTCCACCGCTAGTTATTACACAATCAATATTTTTGTCCTTCTTAAGTTGGGGGGTCCAATCCTTAATGTCTTTTCCTTGAAAAGTAGTAAAATATTGGAAAAATCAACAGAACGACACAAGTGTCGTTCTGCCAATAAATACAATTTTGAAGAGCCGTGACCCGTCCGAGCCACGATAATCGATAAACAGAACCCATTTAAGTTGCAAGCTGAACACTCCCCTTACAAAATACTTAAGATATGCCCATTCCTTGTACTTTCAACTGAATCTAGACTAAGACTTGTGCTTTCATCATTTTATACCTTATATTCCATATCAATTCCACCGCTAGTTATCTCACAATCAATATTTTTGTCCTTCTTAGGTTGGGGGGTCCAATTCTTAATGTCATTTCCTTGAAAAGTAGTAAAATATCGGAAAAATCAACAGAACGACACAAGTGTCGTTCTGCTAATAATTACGATTTTGAAGTGCCGCGACCTGTACAAGCTACGATAATCGATAAACGGAACCCATTTAAGTTGCAAGTTGAATACTCTCCTTACAAAATACTTGAGACATGCCCATTCATTGTACTTTCAACTAAATCTAGACTAAGACTTGTGTTCTCATTGTTTCATACCTTATATTCCATATCAATTCCACCGCTAGTTATCTCACAATCAATATTTGCGTCCTTTTTAGGTTGGGGGTCCAATCCTTATGTCCTTGCCTTGAAAAGTAGCAAAATATTGAAAAAGTCAACAGAATGACACAAGTGTCGTTTCACTGCACAACTGTCGTTCTGCCAATAAATATGATTTTGAAGAGTCGCGACCCGTCTGAGCCACGATAATGATAAGCTGAACTCATTTAAGTTGTAAACTGAACACGACCCTTACAACATTCGGGATTTATGCTCATTACTTAATCGAGAGGAAAAAGAAAACGACACAACTGTCGTTACTATTTTAAAAACGACACAAGTGTCGTTCAGCCAATAAAATCGATTTTGAATAGCCGCGACCCGTCCGAGCCATGATAATGATAAGCTGAACTCATTTAAGTTACAGACTGAATACGCCCCTTACAACATTCAGAATTTATGCTCATTACTTAATAGAGAGGAAAAAGAAAACGACACAATCGTCGTTACTGTTTTGAAAACGGCACAAGTGTCGTTCTGCCTCTACAAAGAAAGCCAAACAACTGTCATTATATAGTATAACTGTCATTCTGGCTTCATCGAGCCTAAGACAATTACATAATTTCTCTTTCCAAACATTATACATAGTTTGATTTTCAAAATGACAAAAATAGTACATCGTAACGTAACACTACCATCATTTTTCAATATTACAAAAGGAGTACACCGTAATACTACAAAAGGTAGCATGTCTATTATCCCTACGACGAACACTCATGGAGCAAGTGTGATGGGGAGAATATTTTCGTATTTGAATATCCACATTTTCTAAATAACTCCATATCCATTTTCCTTATTCAATCTTTTTAAACTAAACAAAATAACATATTTGTACTCATATCATTTCTACAGAATCTATAGCTACAAATAAAATAAAAAAGTTAAATAGTTTACTCAATTATATATCAAAGTAATACAAAAACAGTTATCATATTTAAATTATCAAAGTAACAACCTTGTATTATCAAGAACGGACAGACTATAATAGATAATGTTTGTATTGTCATTTTACATGGAAGATAACGATTGTACCGTCATTCTGCACTATGTAAAACGACTGGAGTGTCGTTCTGTACTGTAAGCCGTCTAATAGTTACACCAAGTACAGAAATACACCAACTGTGGAAAATAAATCAACTAAAATATCATTTCATACTATATTCAACAATAAAAAGACCAATGTACAAGAAATTATCAAAAATATCTTTCTTTTTTCTTCAAATATTTAGAGATTTCAATGTAGACAATTTAGAAATAAAAATTATTGTTCAAATACTCAAAATGTAGGAAAATATATGTGAGTAATACAATAAATAACAAGATTTTGTGGGGGAAAGCAAGCACATGAGACAGAGAGCTCGTGTTAATTGGATTGGAAACGAATTGGAAAATTTAATTGGATTGAAAGGGTATTTGAGTCTTTTGATGATATGGACATTTTAGACCTTTTATACAATTTATTTATTCTATTTTTTTAATGGAGGCTATTTTACAAACAAACATTGAGAAAATGCTCTTTGTTCAAATACATTGTTTGACAAAACTTTTTAACAAAGAGTCCCAATTATTTTTATAAGATTATTATTAATATTTAGAAAGTATATTATTATTTGATTTTTTAAATGTCATTTTTAAAAGTGGGATTCCATGTAATTTCCACTTTAAACATTTACCTGATTAATTGGTGGTGGTGCAATAAACTCTTTAAAGGGAAAGCACTGTAATTTTTATTGTTTTCTGAAATTATATTATTTTGTGCTATTTATTATCTCTATTATTTTATTTTATTGAAATTAGATTATATTATACTATTTATTTCCTCATCCTATTAGCCTAACATGTATCTAAATAGTATCAGAAACGAGGACTTGAAACTCTTTCAATTTTATGTTTGGAATTACTTAAATTATTTTCTATCGAGTCAAACTTTAATTTTAATCAAACATTTACAATTGTTATTCACTTATTATCCATATATTTTGTGTGACCAAATATTATTCTCATTATAAAATTATTCAAAGAATATTGGCCCTGACCCACGGGTGTTGTAAATGGAGACTTAGAGGCCAAACTTACACATCGTTGTGATACGCTATGGAATCTTAGGGTTCGTTTGATTGTAAATGTGGAATTTGGGTGAAAATAAAATAAATTATAGGGAATTGAACTGCCTAAAATTTGTTTAACTGAAAATTGTAATTAATTGTGTTTGATTAGAATAATTTTCCACATGAAAAATGTTGAAAGTTTGGTATCCGTTTGATTTTGTTTTTCATAAAAATTGTCTATTAAAGTGATAATTTTTTTTAACAATTGGGTATAGAATTTGTTCAATTGACAAAAAAAAATAAAAATAAAATCATATTGAATACTATTCGTTTGACTTTGTTTTGCATGTAAATTGTCAATAAAAGTGATAAAAAATTTTATCATTGTGTCTAAAATCTTTTCTAATTGCACAAAAAGAAAAAAAAAAAAACCAGAAAATCAATTTCCACCAAATTAGTGGAAATTGATTTTCTACAAAACCAAGGAAAATGTGAGCTAAACAAAGAAAATGAATTCCATGGAAAAAAAATTGTATAAAACAAGGCAAAAGTGAAATTCAAAATTTATTTTTCATTTTCCATAGAAAATAATGATCTATCAAACAGGCCCATAAAATTTTTTTGTAAGGGAAACATGCCTATGGGATGCATCTAAGAAGAAAGGGAAAAAAAAAAAAAGAACTTTAAGATAAAATAAAAAATAAAAAATGTTTGCTAAGATTAAAACATGTACTATAAAATATAAGTTATTGAGATTTATAATAAATAATTTTTGTAAGACCAAAATTAAATAGTTGTATTTTGAAAATAAAGAAATGGTAATTTTAAAATAATTTATTTTTCGTTTTTTACATAAAATAAGAAAAAATGAGAGTACGAGTTTGAACATGTTTGAGGGGAATGGTGAAGTTAAGAAAAATATAGTAATAAAAAAGGAAAAATTGCAGTAGCGGTCCCTAACTTTTCATTTTTTACAAATTTTACTCTAACATTCAATATGTGCTAGCAAAAGCCTCGGACCTTTCAAAAATATACAGCAAAGGTCTAAATGGACTGTTTCCATCTATTTGACCGTTAATTGATCAAGAATAATGAAATTTGACCAAATTAAAAAGGGTAGTATTGTAACTTGATAAATATCATATTAAATAAATAAACCAAAAAATTGAAAAAAAAAAAATTAGGAAACAAAAAAAAGGGTTGTCTTCTTTAGTTGCCCCCAACCCCAACCCCAACCCCATCCTACCCTACCCCACCCCACCCGTCACACCCTCGACCACGATTATCAACTTTCTTCTTCTTAGAATCATCAACTTGTAAGAGAGCCATGATTTTCCTTCATTATTATTAGCTTTATTCTTCTTCTTAGAAAAAATAGCTTTTTTGGTATGAAGGTGTGGGGACGACAACGGTAGTGAAGGGGACGATTTTTGTAACCTAAATAACTAGACGTTGGGTGTGTGTGAGCTGTTAGGAACCTACTTAGTCATGCGCAGCGGAAGTAAAGCAAATTTCGATTCCCAAACAGGATCTGCTTTATGTTTAGATAGAAATTGTGATAGAAATAATACCTTTGATGAATTTTGCAAACTCTTTTGCTGATTCACGAACTTCAATGATCACGATCTACAATCCAAGATGTCCAATTGTCCAGCCTCCAATGGTGATCCACACAGAGAACAAGAATGACGGTCAGAGTTTTCTTTTCTCGTGCTAGCATGAATAATGAATAATCTCTACATTTTTTCAAATCCTAACAGTCTATTAATACAAGTCCAAACGGGCTGACCCATCTCTTAACTTAGCCCGGTCCAATATTTAATTAATCAAATTAATTAAATTCAGTCCATGAATTAATTAATCCAATTAATTAATTCGGGCATATTAATAAGCAACCCAATTAATTAATTATCCAACACTTGTCAATTAATTAATTAGTAAATCTCATTCTTCTGGTTTTCTTTTGTGTGTGACCCATTAGGTTCCCGATCACGATGCCGAACGAGGTGCATTATTATCTTGATTTAATCAAAACCGATAAATTAAAATACCCCTTTTAATTTATCATCAATTCACATTCGTTGTCCCAGATTGACATCTAGCAATGTGTCAGTGCAATACATGTGATGGGGAAATGTCTCGTGGCGTGACAAAACTAAACTTGTTCGTTTACCGTGAAACTATAATCCCTTCGTCAATATGATCCGATCAATTACGGACATGGACGTGTGTCAATCTTAATTATCGACCATATCTTTTATCCTACTGTTAAGTCAATGTAAGTCGAAAACTCTTTTTCGACATATGAGTTCACCTTGGCCAAAGATTTCATTATCAACTTAACTGGATGAAATGTAGATCATAATCTTTTACTATCTAAGAGTGACGAATCCTCTATTGATCATTCACAACCTTCATATGATTCTTGACATACCCGAACGATGTCGTATTAGCGACCCTTGACAAAGCAACATCCGACATCACCAAAGCATGACTGTCCTCACATAAGGCACTATGATGACCTCAAGTCAAAGGACCAATTCCACTACCGAACGTTAGAGATTAACTACTGACACTCAGATAGTTTTCCATGTGGAATCTCTCAGCGGGTCTCCAATGTTTTTTTATATAACAAAACATTCACGTGTTCATTCAAGTGTCTCCACACTTTAGCTTGTGTGATCAACTACTTACTTCATAAGTAAGAAATGCCACACGTGATGGTCTATCCGTAATAACGATATCCGTATCTCGTTATTACATACAACCACGAACGATTTAAGGTTTAGTCATATGTAATTTGTATCTCACAATCACAACTCCTTGTGATTAACAAATCACCAAAACTTGAATTTACGGATTCTATTATTTAATTAATTAGAATGTTAATTCAATAATAGATCTTGCCATAAATATGCATCGGTTATATATACATTAAAAGTGCTTATATCCAAAGATTGGACCTAGGGCATAACACTTACATGAGCAACACCGCCTCCAACCACCATCCACCTCCCATCAACACCACCACCAACAGCTGCTATAAACTACCACCATCATGCCAACAATCTTTATTAATTTCTCCACAACAAACATTTTTTGCCTGAATATCAACACAATTTAAATTTGAAAATGGAGAAATAATATAATGAAAAAAGTTCAGATTTGGGAAGAAAGTCCGTCACCAATAGCATCATCACACTTATTCCTGCCGATGAACATCAACACAATTTAAATATGAAAATGGAAAAGTCAATCTCAATAAAAAAATGGAGAATCTTAGATTCTGGGATGAAATTACCTAGTTCATATATGAAATTACAAATTTGGGCGGTTTAGGGGACTAATTTTAGATCTAAATGCAAAAACATAATCTACCAGGGGAAAGAGAGTGTGGCGGGTGAGGTTGGGGTGGGACACTTGAAGAAGACAACCCCTCCCCCCCCCCCCCCCCCCTTTTTTTGTTTTTTTTTATATGGTAATTATCGAGTTACAATCTTATCCTTCTTAGTTTGGTCAAAATTCATTTTTCTCGGTCAATTAACGGTCAAATGAATGAAAACCGTTCATTTGGACATCTGCTGCATATTTTTGAAATGTTAGGGATTTTCTCATGTACAAATTAAATATTAGAGTAAAGTTTGCAAAACAGTGAAAGGTTAGGAACCATTATTGCATTTTTTTCCAAAAAAGATAATATATTCAAGAGCATGCTTGGCTAGGTTTAGAAGCTTAAACACTCATGTTTAAGAATTAAAAAGTAATCAAAGGTAATTTTGTTGTTTTAAATCTTACCAAACATTCTCGAAAGTAAACGTAATACATCTTCCGTGCCATAAAGATATGTTTGGTTTCCTTTTTCCTGTCTCAAATGTATAGACATTTTTTAATTTTTTAATATATCCATATTTAATGTACTTTGTTATCAATAAATATTAATTAACTGTATTTAAATTATTATTTTATGTTAAAATAGGTTAGAAAAAAATAAAATAAAAATTATATTTTTAACTATATTAATTACATTTTCTTAATAGAAGCCTGCTTAAGCCCCATTTTTGAGTAAGAATACATTTTGGAATACTAAATTTTTGGAAAATGTATGGTTAAAAAATGAATTTATATGTAACATTATTTTATGGAAAAATTGTAGTCACGGTACCAAACATTTTATTTAATTGTAGATTTTGTTCAAATATTTCATTTATACCACTGTGAGTATAAAACCTTTCAAAAATTCGAATTTGGAGTCCATATGGATGGAAACCATTGGTTTAACCGTTAGTTGACCAGAGAAATGACATTAACTATAATTTTGACTAGGTTTAAAAGAATAAAATGGTAATTTCTTTTTAACGTAAACACATTACAATATAGGGGTATTAACAAGTCGAGCCATGAGTTGAAACTTGAAGTTTGGGCTCGGGCGAGTAAAATTGGTTCGGGTTTTTTTTTTTGCCCGAGCCAAGCTGAATCGAACAGAAGTTCAGCCAAAAAATTTAGGCTCGACCCAAGCTTTCAGTTCGGACCTTAACGAGCCGAGCTGACTCTTTTTTTAAAAAAAAAAATAAATTCACGACAAATCTAAAATTAATATGAAATTTAAAATTTATAGCAAATTTACAAAAAAAAATAAAAAAATGTATCTGTTTCAACCAATTTTTTCAAAAAACAGTAAATGAAAAAAATCTCAGCATTGCTGCCACAAACAACTATGAATGCTACATGCGCAAGCTGCTCACAACGTAGGTAGCTTTACGTTTGTATTTTTTTAAGTTCGTAAATTACTTTTTATTTTTTTATTTTTTAGGCTTGACTGTCATGGACAAGCCAGTGTGGCTCATTGAGCTACACGGACTGGTTCGAACTTAAGCCGACACCCCAAATGGGGCTCTACCCGAGCCTCGACTTGAAGCTTTTCCAAGGTCGATCCTGGAACATCTCGAGCGGGCGAACCACATTGTCATCCCTATTACATATATATTAATTATTAAATGAAAAAAAAAAAAAAAAACAAATCAAAACAAAACAAAACAAATACCATTACCACCACCACAACCCCTTTCTTCCCCAAACCCATTTACCTAAAAATCGCTACCCACCCAACGCCACCGCCACTGCCACACTAGCCACCATTGATCATGCCAATGGAGACCTAATATTTTCTCTCAACCTCATAATCGAAACCGTTCCAGATCTAGAATTTTTCAATTCATCTCTCAACCACATAATCGATCACATCCCAAACCTATAATTTTTCAATATAGACCCAAATCATCAACAATAACGCCTGGCCACATTGAAGAACTAGCAAAATAGTGATGGATTGTATTGTGTTTGTGACTGGCAAGACAAATGAAGTAGGTGTATAAATTAGTTGATTTATGTTAATATCTTTCTGGGGAACTTCTTCTGTTGATTTCTGGTGAATTTGTTGTGGGTTCTTGTTGTGGTGGTTAAGTAAGTGGTGGTGTTATTGAGTTTAACTAGAAGTAATGGTTCAACAGGTGGTGTTAGTAGGTTCTTGCTATAACAGTGGTGGTTGTGGTGTTAGTGTTTAGTATGTGGTGGTGTTATTGGTGAATGGAATGGCTGATGAGGCACTATCGACGAGATGAAGAATTGAGATATGGGTGAGTGTGCGATTCCGACAGTGGAGAGGCAATAGGTTGCAGACGACGGAGACGGAAAATATAGTGTATAGTTCCAGCCCAGGATGTTTTGGGTTGGGTTTGAGGATAGAAATCTGAGTGAAGAGGCGAAAATGGTTAATTTGGTGTGGATAGCGAAATTTCGATGGTGCCCCCTTAGAGGCAACTGTGGTATCAACGTCGTAGAGGAGAATGTGGTGATGCTGGAGGCGTTGTCGATGCGTGACGGTGATTTTGGGGTAAGGGGTTGGAATGGGGGTGGGGCAGATCGTGTGGGTGGGTGATTTTGGTTTTTTTTTTTGGATTTATTAGTTGATATAATTGTTTTCTATATTTTTATTTTTTTGCAAAAAATGTAAATTTATCATGTTACCCTTTTAAAAATGAATTAATCTATATGTAACAAATAAATTACATAAAATTTTCAATAGTCAACAAGTGACGACCCTCCTACATAAAGTTTTACATTATCAACACGTTTATGTAAAACATTTGGTACCTGTAGTATTTTCCCTTAAAAATTGATCAAAGATGGTGTGCTTGGGTGATTTTGGTTTTTATTTTGTCTTTGTTATTTTTTTTTTTTTGTGAAAAAAATGTAAATTTATCATGTTACCTTTTTAAAAATTGGTCAAAACAAGTCAAATTCTAAATCTCTAGTCAACTAATGGTCGGAGCAATGATTTTCATCCATTTGGACTTTAAGTACGGATTTTTAAAAGATTTGGGGGTACAAATGAAAGGTTTGAGGAAAGTTTATAATTAAATAAAATGTTTCATGCCGTGGATGTAATTTTTGCTTATTTTATTGAAGAATACGCGGCTGTAACACAAGGAAAAAAAACATATCTTAAGTCCTGTTTGAAATCCATTTTGGGAGAAATAGAAATTTTGGAATAGTGATTGATGTGAGAATGTGTGGTAGAAAAGTGATGAATTTTTTTTGATTTGTGTGTAATATTATTTTATTTAGAGAATGTGTGGTTGAAATGAAGAATGAGAATGAGAACGAGAAAAAGAGAAACAGAAATAAAAATTAATGGGTCCAGATATGAAAATGGAGATAATACTAAAAGGAGGTAGTACCGTTAAAACCGAAACGAACGTTAATGATTTTCCCTTCTCCTCTTTCTCGTTCAATCAGCTGTTCAAAATCGTCGCTGCCGCCGTCAGTCTCAGCCACGGCCGACCACCTGTAGAAAATACATACAGATATATGTAGAGAGAGAGAGAGAGAAATATATAGAGGGAGGAGGCCAGTGCGTGGAGACAGAGATCGAAGATTCGAAAGGATGATAACGCGGTCAAATTTGGCGGAGCAGCTGAGAGAATATCAAATTCGATCAAAGCACGGCTGGACTTCGGCCTCTTTTTTCTCGTCCACCTCTCATCTTACCTCCTCTAGGTATGTTTTCCATTTAATTAATTCTTTCAGTTTTAATTATCTCATTTTCCTTTCATCAACTGTTCTTATTTCTCTCTGTCTTGGTATTTAGGATTCCTTTAATCCTAATTTTGGTGATTTTATGCTTCATTTTGCTTTTCTCTTCATCTCTTACGCTGAATTTGCGTTTCTGGGATTTTTATGCTAGAATTAGATCAACTTGGATTTGCATTTATGGGGCATTGAATTGTGGAGTTCAAGATATTCATTAGAGAATTATGTTATTTGGAATAGAATTAAGTCGACACGATTGGTTTCTGGAAATGCTATCATGTTTTGGAGTCATTATGATTCCATAATTACCCTGTAAGAGTGTTGATTCGAGGCATGCCTATTCGAGGGATGTTGCTTTTAACAATGATTGGAAGGAAACAAATGTTCTTTAAACAACTAATAAGGACCCCAGATATAGAATTCGATTAATGACTCAGTGACACCGTCAAGCCATTTAGTATTGTCTATCCGAGAATGTAGAGAATAGTGACAATGAGGATTCCATTCGTTTTGTTAGAATTCATCTGTGTACATTAAGAAAGTTTTGAACACCATAAATTTCTGCTTTAGAGTTCACCTAAATACAGTTGTTGTCGTATACAGTGACCAATATCAATACGTTGGAAAATTAAATACCTGATTAATAGGGAAAAACCACAACTTACTTTTAAGTGTTTCCTGGGTGATGAGTAAGAAAACAGCGTGGACTATCATTGATACAGTTTATGTTCAAGACCATCATTGAGACAGTTTATGTTTACTGAAAGTAGAACTCGGTAAGGGCTGTCAGACTTGAGTAAGTGTTAAGTTCAGAAAAAAAAACTACAGTTTTATGCTTAAAAGAGGGAGGATATACATGCTCCAACATGTATAGATACTTGAGTTGTAGAAGAGACCTTGTTAAATAATTGAATCTATTTTGTGACCTATAGATCAATGGTTTCTGAGAAACATGCTCTAAGATTGCATTCAATGGCTAAAATTTAATGAAAGATAGGGCGCTTAATCGACTTGAACTTTGATACCAAGTGTTTGTATACTTATCTTTATAGAAGAGATTCATTTCCACATGTTGGAAGTTTAGATACGCTAACAATCCATGGAGTTTAATAAATCCTCACTTCGACATTTCGCTTTCAATAAAATACTCTTCCAAATTTCTATTCAGTCTGAAGTAGTTGAGTTTTTGAGAATGCGCTAATAGTCGGACAAAAAGAGTTGCACATGTGCAAAATGTGTAGTGAAACAACATCGATAGAAAAAGTAAAAAAAAAAGCTAAACCTGATCTTGAAATGTGTCTGCATCAACAAATGAGGATTGGAGAAAACTAATTATTCAAGAATATTTTAATACCAATAAAATAAAGAGTAAACCAGCTAGACATATTAAACCCATAAAACACAGCCACCTCTTGTTGCCCATTGTCACCACCAGAACTTTTCTCCATCCACACACCATCAAGTTTTCACCATCACCCTCTGATTCAATACTCACTATGGCCAACCATTTGATTCCCCGTTGCCACCGTACCACTTAGTTCCTTCACCATCATTTAGCTGTTGATCACTGCTGCCACCACCTTTTCGGAGTCCAATTATTATCATTAAGGTTGCTTTTGGCCATGCTAGATTACAACAAATAAATAGTTCTCCAGTCAAAGCGTGTATGTTCATTAATTGGACAGTAATAAAGCTAAATTTCATAAATTAAGTAGATGATCCTAAAATGCAGACAAAACTCTATAAGTTGATAATTACTAATTAGAATATGGCCTCCTTTTCCAAGTTCTCTTTTTACGTATCTATTTTTACTCTGATTTCTCTCAAATCTCATTTCTTTTACAGACTTAAGTTTAAACCATTCTAAAATTTCATTTATTATTTTAACCTAGTAACATGTGCACTTTGTTTGATTTCTAACAGAAGGAAAGGGTGTCATTAGGTTGATGGTGGAATTAGGTTGGAGAAGATGGGAATGTCAAGTTCTAGGGGCAGGAGGTGACAGAGTAGAGTTGTTAGGATTGCAGAGGCTGCAAATGGAGGGTAAATCGGGGTGGCTGGTGGTAGATGAAATGGTGTTAGAGTGGGTCTTGTTAATAATCATGAGGGAAGTGACACAGGAATGTGTGCACTTATGGAAGTGAATTGGAGGAAGTGGCTTCCTTCCCTACACTAACACCATGATCATTTAGGTTTGTGCTTCTGACGAGGACAATCTGATTAAGATGTGATTGGTTGACTAATGTAATACACTGCCTTATCATTCACATTGTACCTAAATAATGTCAACACAATCTTCCATTAAAGTGCGTGGCATAAAAAAAAATTGTTACAAATTGGACTACTTTGTGCCAAAATTGAAACCTGAAGGCCTACTGTATTAACATTTGAATGCCTTAGACTTAAAGGAGAATTTGCCTAAAATTCAGAGACTGTTAGGATTAAAAAACATAATCTTGCATCTTTTTTATTTATCTTTGACCCCAACAAAAAAATATAGTATGCCAGTTTCTTGGTATAGTCAACAACTGGCTTTCAAATCTAACAGAAACAAACCAAGTACTCATTGATTATTTGCCTTCCATGTTCCCTTTTTCTCCAGCTCCATATTTAGAATCCAGTATCCTTTAACCCCATCTAATCTCACACGCACATAAAAGAAATGGATTATTAAAGCACATGCACCAACCCATTTACATTGTCTTGAGAGCATCTGTGAAACTGAAAATTCTCGAAGTTACCCAGATATAACTTTTCCAACAAGATATATGTTAAAAGTCAAATCTAAGTTGCGAAAGCTATTGTGTTAAAATTAGCAAAAAGTGCATAGCTTTAGCATAGCCCTCAAAACTATGAATTATGTTGCTGTTACATGACATGTGTCATCAGTACTACTTTCAAGCCAGGCTGGATTTTGTGGCATCTGTGCTAAACTGAGTACAGGTCTGGTTCTGTGGAAGACAAAGGTCCTTATTCAGCAATGTGAAGTGGACTCCAATCAGCGTTCCATAAATCAATGAGTGAAATCAATTCTATAACTTAATTCGACGAAATATTATATGAAAATCATCATTGGAAGAGTTCACGAGATTCATCCTTGAGATTTATCACTGAAAATAAGTGTTGTATCGAAAACATATAGGATTAACCATTATAAGTCATCATATCAGGGCAAGTAGCTAGTGGTGGTATCCCCTGACAAGAAATTGTCTCTGATTAATGGGCAAGGCAAATGCTGATGATGACATCCCCATCGTATTTTGCAGAATTAAGACGGATAAATAAACACACAACAAAGAAGAAATAAAAATAAGATATATGGGATTCAATTTGCATAAGCTGATAGTAATGGTCCTAATGGAAGATAGAATACTTGAGTTTACTTTGGGTAGAAGTGGAAATCAATTATCCATTTAAATTCAGGGTGTTACTTAGATTGAAAATTGGAATATTTGGCCAGAAAGAGGCACAAGACTTGAACTCTTACAATAATTGGATCCCTCATAACACAAGAACATTCTCATTCCAATATATTTGATCATTGAATTTTGGATAGTACTCCCCCCCTCCCCCCCAATCTCCAATCCCAGTTGCCATTTGAATAAGTTGCATTTTACACATTAATGACCAAGTTATTGGATCCATTAGCTTATATTGTGGACTAATCACTGCAGAGATGGGCTTTTATGCATGGTACATGATCTACCCACCTGGTGACTGTATTGTTCTCCTATCCTCTGTTTTCAGACGTTCTAGAAATTAGATGTTGAATGTGACCTATGTTCTAATCTCTATGGTTACATAGTGGAATTGATAGTTTAAGACCTGCTAAGGTCTTCTCTATGCACATGTTTTGCTTTTGAGTTTCTAAGATATTTTCAGAGTTGAAATTCTGATTGGTTGCTGTAGACATTTACAGGATTAGCAAGTTCTCAACTTGTAGTTGCATTACATTTGTAAAATGTGTTGCTTGTTATTTTCATGAAATATATTGTTACTTTCTCGATATATATTTTTATTGTGCTTGTGCATTTCTGAGAATTGACGTATCTCATATGCTGTGTTTCCTGGATGTAGGGTGGATGTTGCAATCTTCGTGATATGGGAACTTGTCATTTTAGCATTCCTCGTTTTCTCTGTTGTTTCTTTATATTTTAGACATTTGAGGCTTGCTATTATTTTGGTATTTATTACAATGCTACTGTTTTTATGCATGAAAATTACGAAGCAAGTAAGACTGGCCCGAAAAAAGAAGCGGAGGATGCTTCTTCCATTATCTATGTAGAAATCAATTAAGTGAACACTCTTTTGCAATCATGTAGTTTGTGCGAATCCTTGCCCATTGCTTTTCCTTCCCTTTTTTTTTTTTTTTTTTTTTCTTAGTGTATGTAATTGCATTGAACGCTAGTTGATTTGAAGAATATAATTGATATGATTAGTTCTTTATGAGATTATAAGGTGGAGACTATAGTTTGAACAGTTTTGATGTTTTGGACGGAATGGATTAATCACCCTCTTTGGCTGTGTTGTTAATTACCTTTGTCTTTTTGAATCTCTCGATGGATTTATCTTGTTGGGAACTGTAGATTTGGTTTTTATACTTGCATTACATGTCCTAATTATGTTTTCGTTGCACAAACTTAATTATAGTAAACTCGAGGCTATCTTCCTCCACCTTGTGTATGGAAATACAGACCATATTTGTTACTGAACAGAAGATCAAATAGTGCATCCCTTCAATTGTATACTATTTTCCGTTGTCTTGGTTTCACATGGATTAGTGAATGACCTCACATTGTGCATTTGATAAATGGCCTACATCAGAGAAGTCTCGACTAATTAGCAACAGTTATAAGTAGCTTTTCACGTTATCATAGGCGACCTACTCACTGGGGCTTGAAAAAGTGGACTTCTATTCCGTGTGTCACTATGGTCCATATTGCGCTCAATACTAGTAGAATGCTCAGTATAAGTCCCAGAGATCCTAATGACCAATTGAGATACCACATTGCACTATACTTTTCTGGCTTCTTGATCATAATCCACATCAAGCAGGGATATGCTAAAGTTACTGGCAATGCAATCCCTCCTATCAATCCAGCCAAACTTGGCAAGAATGGGAGTGCTATGGCTACGAAGAGTGTCAGGCATCCAAAGAACACGCGCAGTACCGTCCTAACCCACAATGGACACGGTCTATTCTGATTGCTAGTGTACCTGAACTCGAAATTGTCGAAAACTGGCATTGCGTATATTTGGAAAGAGGTGAGGCTGTTGATCAAGACCAAGAGACTTGCTAACCCCAAAATCATCTTACTCGTGTCTTGTCCATGATACTTGTCCAATGCACTCAAGATCCCGGCATTTGTAGGCATTTGGTCAAAAAGTGCATTGTCATCAGAATGGAGAATTAAAAAGTTCCCATATGCCCAATAGCCTCCTATTGCCAGTGGAAACAAGCAGCAGGAGATGATTAAATATGCAAACTTCACCCCTTTCCACATTGGCTGATGCGATGGGTGCTTTAGACTAGAAGGCATAGTTCCCTGCCAAATTCAATATACAAATCAATCAATCAATCATATTATTTAATAATAAACATGAATAACTGAACTGTCCCTTTCTTTCTTTTTTGAACTGTGCTACTGGGCCGGCTCAAAGCCAGGCCCAGTGACAGGGGCGCACGTGGAGCCCCTATTGGAGGGGGTTGAGTGGGTTCTTACTTTATAGACGTATAATTGGGTTATTCTTGATGAACAGGGCCTACGTGGCCTTGTTCAAAGGGGCGATGGGGTGCCCCCTATAGGCGGCCGCCTGTAGGCCACTATTCATGTAGCATGTAAACTTTCAACTTTCACTAATATAAAATATGCTAATCACAATCGATGTATGACTACATATGTACTAATACGCATTGACATATGTAAAGTATCTTTTAGATTAAACACTTGTTTGATGGGATTAAAATCATGTTTTTAGTAGATTTTAATAAAAGTTGATTAAATGTGTGGTTGAAAAGTTGTGCACTGATGAATTGAAATGTATGATTAAATTTTTTTGTTGATTTTGATTAAAGTCTTGATTTTAATCCATGCCATATAAGTGCTAAAGAAAAGGTAAAATTACAAACCTGTATTTCCAAGACAAGATTGTGACCCCTGAAAGCAAACGCAATGATTCCAAGTGCATTAAGAATGCTGCAAATGTTAGCAATAACAGATTTGGTATCTAAGGGTTCATAGGATATGCCATTTGGCCTGTTTTTGGTGACAGATAAAACCCACGTTAGAGTACAATATGTGACTGCCGCGGCGGCGCCAATCAGGGATACTCCGGCGATGGAGTTCAAGTTGGGAAGTTGAGCCAAGATCACGGCGGAACAAGTGAAAACAGTGTACCACTCAACGTAAGTTATTGAATTTGCATTGCATGTGCGGTTACTACACACAATTTGGAAGAAGATTTTCAAGGCGGCCCCGCCGATCATTATTAGGGTTATGCAAGTGCCGCTGGAGAGATACATCGTTGGAAGAAGCGCCATTAGCTTTCCCAGTTTATTACCTGAAACAATATCCCCTGGGTGTATAAGTGTCTCTATTCGATAATGTTGAAATTTAGTCGATACCATGTACTAAATATGCAAAATCATGTACATGTCCATACATGTTCCTTGATTATAATTTATTTATCCGAAGAACCACATAGGTAAGATAGACAATATTACAATAAACAAATACTGACAAACTATAATGTGTCTCTCGTCTATTCTTTTACATAAATTTTCAAGTGAGTGCGGTGGGTGGGGAGGAATTGTCAAGCATAGTTGATCTACTATGGACGTTCTCATGATAAAGGTTCCCACTTGCTTTTGACATTTGATGACAATTCGTGCCATAATATGTAACGAAGTCTAATTAGTACAACCTAGTATGATCGTAAAATATTTGATTTTGTTCCGTCTTTAGTAGAAGAGAAAGGGTCCCAAAAATAACGCACATAATTTAATTATTAGAGATAATAATAAAAGTCAATAATTACCAAAAGCAGCCATTGCGAGTAAAAGGTATCGGCTATGGCGAGTTCCAGGCACGGATTCATGGAGTTGTATCAGTAACCATAACGTGTATAATTGCCATACGAATGCCAATGATAGGCATATAATTCCCCATGTCCTGTAATTAATTAGAAATCTTATCAGATGTTAACAGACAAAATTTTAAAATATAAAAACATTCAATCTTTAACCGTTTAAACTTTTAGATAAACACGGTCCGTAAAAATCAACATTTGATAAACAAAAATGTTTTATTGCTATGTTCGTGTATATACGATGACAATATTTGTTATAACAATGTTCTTTTATATTTATTATAAAAATTACTTTACTTTTATAAAATTAGTGAGAATATAAAATATATATCTAAGACAATATATTCACACTACTTATTTTAAAAAGAAATAAATTAATATATATTATATTTCAAAATTTATAAAATTAAAGTACAATTAAGAGAAGCACGCACTCTTTGTTCGCCTTAAAGTTTAAAAAATTTATTTGGGAAAAAAAATTAACTTCACCGTTAAAATAAGTGACGTTATTTTTTATTATAAGTAATTTCGTACTCCATAGACTAAAATCAATACTTACCAACCAAGCGCAGTAAAAGCAAGTGGAAGAACAAGGGCTTGAATTCCAATCCCAGAACTTAGGGTATGAAATGCCGCATAATATGCATTCCCATTTCTTGACTCAGTAATGGGAAGCCAATCTTCTTGTGGATCAAGCTTCGTCAGATGGCCAATTTCTTCAAGGTAATTTTGCATGCTCTTCATGGCCTTTTTCATCGGACTCGCTAAAGGTGTAATCACAGCAAATGGGCTCTTAAGGTTCGTCTGATTAACTGAATCAAGAATCAACGGTGACCGACTCGATTGGTATGGTGGCGCTGAGATCACCGGAGCTGGGGATTCCGATCCAGAACTAGAAGGGTTTTCGATGATCATTACTGGGCTTGAATTTACTTCCACAACCTCACTCATTTTTCAACGATTTGAGTTTGTGTGTATAAGGGTTTGAGTGAGAAAATAATGAATGATTCGATTGTGTATATATAGAAAAAATCTGAGATGGGTTATGGTGGGGGGGAGAGAGAAGTAATATATTTGACCGATCGACCCCCACTTTGGCTGCTGTTGTATCAAATTAGATTATAAGCAAATAAGTGCTTAACACGTTGTATAATTTGTTTGCTTTAATGCAGACGCCATGCAGATTAAATTCACAGGTTATTTACTTCTCTAGTCTTTTTGACATTATAATTCTCTTTTTCAAAATGTATAGTGCTAAGGTTTCTATTTGACTCGAATCTTCAGGGAAGTGCGAATAATTTTTCTTGATGCCCATTTGGAAACAATGTGTAAGAGCAGAGAAAATTATTGTATGTCTGGTCTTTTTAGATTATAATTATTAATTTTAAGAAACGTGTGAATAAAAGTTGTAGATCCTACATAATATGTAAATAAAATAATGTACGACTAACTTATAATCTCGAAAAAGTTTCACCAATCACAGCCTCATAAGGGTAATTGAGACAAGTGACACAGTTTTGGGACATAAAACTTGCGCATTTCCATAATATCAGTTCTGTCATTAGACTGTTTCAAAAACAGATAACATCGATCATTTTCTGTCACACTTATTTCGTCATCCAATGCGTTAAAATTATTTGAAAAAATAATCTTAGTCTCATAATATGATGGTTGGACGAGTTTCCGTACCTCACAAAGTAGATTTCTATCCATCAATCAAACTCTTTACAAACACATTGTTACAAACTTATGATGATATAAATGAATTATAATCAATTTTTTTCTTCCTTTTTTGTTATGATTATATGAATTAACATCATTTTTTTTTTTTTTTTTATCACATTGGGTTTCTTGCTAACGAAGATTTGAATTTTCTAAATGTAACTTGCACTTGTATAGAAGAGAAAGGGAATTTCTCATAGTGCTTTGGCCACAAACTCGCAAGATCTCTTTCTAGGAAAGTACTTAGTGTACTAACCCACTTGAAGACCTTTCTTTGTAGGGTACAGCAATTATAAATTGGCGAAAGCTCCTCTACTATAATCGTTAGATTATTTCACTTTCAACCATTCACTTTCTTGGAAAATGTAAAAAAAGTTAATTCTTCATTTATCTTTTTATATTTGTCTCAATTATTATTGTTCATTAAATGGGTCAAACTTACAACTTTTACAACTTAATTTGGTCACGTTTTTGGCTAACTACGCCGCCTTAAAGTAAGAAAATGAACATTCTTTTGTCTGCTAACGTCAGCAACGATGCAATGCGATGATGCAAAATATTGCATTATTTTGATTTGTTTTCATTATCTTCATTTTACTATTTGTAGGAATAAGGAAGGATAGAGTCAGAGTTGTAATAAAAAATTCCCATTATTAAAATAGTAATAATTGTGGGTCTTCCCTAACGATACAATATTTGGAAAATTGTGCAGATTTAGCACACGGCACGTAAAGTAACAAATGAAGAATTTACTTCATTATTATTATTAAAAATTTCAGCTACGTTCCTAAATTCAAAACTGCTTTATATCCAATGTAACTATAAAATTCCTAATGATAAATCAAACTTCCCCTCACGTTGCTTTCGTCATAAGCATTTGCTGAACACATCCTTTTCAATTCTTAAAAATATAATTTTTTTTTTTTTTTTTTTTTTTTTTTTTTTTTTTTTTTTTGTGAAATGTGGTTCTAAAACCCCGTTTTGGAAATGAAAATGCGCTTCCACTTGGTGTGATTTCATTGGTCTCTTGACCAAGACCCGGAACTGTTTTTTCTTTGGTGCATTTTGGGCCGTTGGATCTTGATCAACGAGTTAGCCAAAAATCCAATTATTTCACTTGGGCTATTGTGGCGTTATGACTTCTAGTTTTTTCATACGGTTTCCATTCTCTCTCTCTGTGAGGCGATTTTTTTCTTGTGTTCTTCGGGGGTTTAATTTGAGCATTGAGTTGTATTAATCTTGGTTTTGTATTGTGAATCATTGACTAAGCCTGAAGTTTTGTGTAGTAAAGGGTTGTGTTCAGAGTTTTAGATTTCATTTAGAGTCCAAATGAATTATGTAAATTTGCACCATTTTTTGCTGTGAAGTTTCTGATTCTTGTATAGTTAGTGTAGGCTGATTTTGGGAGATCTGTTTATGAATTGATGACCGTGTGTGTTGTTATGATCTGAGTCTTGGCTGTACTCGTTCTTAAACTCTCTCTTAGAAGGTTCTTTGCATAGTGACAGGCTCATTTTACCTCTAAGCCCCCATATTAAACTTTGCCGAACTAAGTCAACAATTTCTGGTGTTTTTCACTCTCTGCATCACGTGTATTTTCTATTTATTATTGTTGTTACGATTTAATTTGGGTAAAATACCCAACAAAACTGGTATTAGATCCTTGTAAGGTGGTGGGTAAGGCTTATTTGAAATTTAATTTTAGTTTCCTTTTCGTATTCATGCATTTTTTATCCGTGCAGTTTTTGAACTTGATCTGAACTCAGGTACTTGAAGGCTAAGTAGTTTTTTAATCCGGCTCTGAAATTGCCATTGGAGTTGGATTTTGATTTCTAAATGTATATGGAGATTTAAATACTATTATACACAGTATTTTGGTGAGATTGTTCCAATTATTTTATGCCTGTAATTGATTTGCATGCTTAAATGTGATTTGTGAATCTGTTGATATTACTGTGATTGCTTTTATTCAAGAATTTAAATATATTGGTTGATTGTAATAGGAGCACGTTTAGGGGGGTAACTTTAAAATTGGCATAGTCAAAAGGCCATAATTCCCTTTTGACTTTTTCACAAGTAAATAACTTCAAATTGGCCTAACGGTGTTTAAAAGACAAAATTACCCTTAAGTGAATAATATAATTACAAAATATGATATTGTTAAAAAGACAACACTGCCCTTTTAGTTAACAAATAAAAACCAAACATTCCCTACATAACATTACAAAATCACCTCAAATACAGATAAAAATTCTCTTATCTTCTACACTCTAAAAATCTCAAAAATATCCATAGCTGAAGAAAAAAAAATTCTCGATCAATTACTTCAAATCAGTAAGTACATTTACATATGTTTAATTTCGTTTTCGTTAAATATGTGCATGTTTTTTACTTGATAAATTAAGATTCGACGTAGGAGTTGGCAGATAATTTTTTTTAGCAGATGTATATAATTTATTGTAAGCATAATGGGAAAAGAATTCATCTGCATAACTTTTCGATTGGTTTGCCTTAACGGTTGTTACGAAAAACAACGAAAATGTCCAAAAAAATGGTTAACAGCCTAAAAAATCGACTAACAAAACAGCCAAATAATCGGCCTAACTAACACCTAATTTTGGGCTGTTAACAGCCCAACAGCCCATATTTTAGGCTGTTAACAGCCTATTTTGGGCTGTTAACAACCCATTTTTGGGCTGTTAACAGCCGATTTTTTAGGCTGTTAACGGCCTAAAATATTGGTTATATTTTAAGGCTGTTAACAACCTAAAAAATCGGCTGTTAACATGCAAATAATTGGGAATGTTAGACTGTTAGGTGCTGTTTTGTTTTTTAATAAGTTTCTATTTGAAATATTTACAAATTCGATTTTGTCATGCCACACAGATATGAGGATTATACTCCCGGTTTGTTATTTTGGTGATTTTGAGTTGGATGAAAATAATCGATGGACATGGAAATGGACAAGTGACGGACAACGTAATATGCCAACACATATAACAGAGACTACATCGTACGACGAACTGTACCATGATATACAGAAGAAGCTGAACGTCGATTTATCTCTACACAATATAGTACTGAGATATCAATTCCAAGAGCATTTGCCATTTTCAATTCCACCTGCAAATGTTACATCTGATATTGGCGTGAGTTATCTGTATGATTTGAACAAAACGCAAATGACACCAATTTGCGTGACTTTAGTGATGAAGGACGACTTAGAAGGTAGAAATGAACATTCGGATGGAGCTGATGACAATGCAAATAATTTTTGGGATACGGTGGAGATAGCTCGCGAGGATGACACTAATATTCCCGAGACAGTTGTTCATCATCATGACATCACTAAGACGCACATAATTCAATCGGTAGTTCAGGACAACGAGAATGTAAATGAATTTACAAATGAGGATTTAATTGGTTTATCCCGTCAGAGACATGAGTGGGGTGGGAGCTCAGGGGCCGGAACAAGCGGACATTCATCTAATTCTTCACGTGTGGTTCCCGATGAAGAAGATTTGTATGTTGAGCAACTGTTTGAAACGAAGAAAGCTTTATAGGAAGCTGTGCACCTCCTGGCATTGAAATTCAATTTTGAGTTCAAGGTAAAGAAATCAAACAAATCATTGTTGACACTTGTTTGCGTTGACGACAGTTGCCGTTGGCGGTTGCGAGGGACTAAGATGGATACGAATGAGAATTTTGTAGTTCGCAAATATATACGGGAACATACTTGTGAATTGGGGATTCGTCAAAACGATCACAGACAAGCTCGATCATGGTTTATTGGACGACAGATAATGCACAAGTATCAGAACCCACAGACGATCTATAGACCTTCAGACATCATTAACGACGTTCGACGAGAGTACGGAGTGGTCATGAGCTACCAGAAGGCCTTGAAGGCCAAAGAATGTGCGTTGGAGGATTTATTGGGCTCGGCCGAGGAGAGTTATGCTAAATTGGCCATATACTGTCATAATTTGGGGACAACGAATCACGGTTCCACTTTTTTCATTGAGACGGAGGGCGAGAAATGTTTTAAGTATTTATTCATGGCTCTTGGACAATGCATTAGAGGATTTACAAATGCGATGCGACCGGTAATTTTAGTCGACGATACAACTCTGAAATCGAAATACAGGGGTACGTTGATTATTGCTACATGTCAAGATCCCAACATCCAGATTTACCCACTTGCATTCGGCATAGTCGACAGCGAGAAAGATCGGTCAATGAGTTGGTTCTTTACGAAGCTCGGGGAAGTCCCTCATCTTGCATTCGTAACAGATCGAGGTCAGTCTCTAATAAATGCTATTGCTGAAGTCTTCCCCGAGGCACATCATGGGTACTGCATGTACCACATACAAGGTAATCTGAAGACTAGATACCGAGGCCAAGACATCGTTTCATTGTTCAGGAGGGTGGCCGAAGCTTACAGTGTCGAGGAATGTAATAAGTGGTTGGTCGAGATAGGGAAGAAGTCGATATCGGCATGGGATTATCTTACAAAGATGGGGATAGAACATTGGGCGCGATCACATTTTCCAACACGTCGGTACAACTTGATGACGTCAAATAACGTGGAGTCTATGAATTCACTGTTTAAGAAGGATCGAGAGTTGCCAATTCTCGCATTGATTGAGAACATTCGTACGAAACTGCAGCAGTGGTTTCACGACCGACGTGTTGAATCGCAGAACTGCTCGACTTGGCTAGCCCCGGCTCAAGAGGAAAAATTGTTCAAGGCCGCACAGGTTGCGAGGAGGTTGAATGTGGAACCACTGGATGAGTCGCGCTTCTCTGTACAAGATGCACGTCAGCTGATATACATTGTGGACCTGAATGAACACACATGCACTTGTGTTCGATTTCAGTTGGAGAGTTTTCCATGTGAGCATGCAGTCGCGGTATCTATGAACAGAGGCTTTGCAGCGAGAACATTATGCTCTCAGTATTACACGGCTGAGTATTGGAGAACTGCATATGCTGAGACTATATTTCCCTTACCGAACGAATCTGATTGGGAAGTTCCTGACCATATTTTCCCACTGAATAGTTTGTCGCCACCGGTAACTGAACCGCGTGGACCTGGACGTCCACGAACTTCTAGAATACCATCTACTGGAGAGTTTTCTCGACCGCGTCGGTGCGGCAGATGTAGAGCAGTCGGTCATACTCGTCAAAATTGTACGAGTCAAATTCCCCTAGATAACAATTAGTCAAATATGTAATGGTTTTGTTGCTAAATGAACAATATTTAATTATTTAACCATAATTTTCGCCAATTTGATTAAGTGTACATTAGTAACAGTTAAAGTGCACAATATTTCATTATATAATTATTTATACATAAGTACAGTTATTTCACACATACATAAACGAGTTACTCAATTCAATTCAACGTACTATATTTTTACAATATTTACAAGTATTAAATAAATGAATCAACAATTAAATGTATAACGTTTACGGATCACACTCGAATTCGTATAAATCGCACGCTAATTTATTCCTCCAAATTTGTATCCATGCTTGGTTGATTCCATCGACCTTATGTCCTATACTCAAAAACTCGATATACTTTATTGCAAAAATGCCGCAATCACCCCTACAATTGAAGAATAATATTAGTGCGAAAACGTGTTAGATAAAAAACTAAGTTTGAAAGTAAAAAACAAAATATAAATACTTACGATGTCGACTGTCTCGCCGTCGTCTGGTCCCGCACGATGGCTAGCCTGTCATTAACAATAACACCAGCTCGGGCGGCCATCAACGGTGATAGGAGTGTATTTTACACAGTTAATTCATGAGTTTAACTTGGATATCCATCGTTATATGCGTGAAACATGGCTAAATTGGTTACAAATCTTGTTTGTAGGTCAACATCGGTGATCGTGGTGAAAAAGGAAGAAAAATGGAGAAAAAGGACCAAAAAGGAGACAAATCAAAGTTCATGGACTAAGATGCAAATACTCAAAAGATGACTCAGAGAAGAAATTGAGTACATGGAGATGAAAAGATTCAATTGAGTATTGAAAGTGTGCATTGGAACAAGAAGAAGATGGAAAAAGGGTCGAAAAGTGGAAAAATAGGATTCAGGGACCAAATCGCCACGAATTGAAAGATGTTACCACCGCAAGTGCACGGATCGTTCAAGTAATAAAAATGGGTTTTAAAGTCCAAGTATCGTTCCCACGAAGATTGAGTAGTTTAGATATTATTTATCTCGACCCTGACCTAAAGTAAACGAATCCAAAGAGATTTTTATGAAATTGTGAATTTTTACTAAATTGAACTAAAATTATGAAATTGAATGCAAATTAACTAATGGATTGCCAAATGTGAATGTTTGATGAAAATATATGTATGAAAAGCGTACCAGGTTCCCGAATCCCCTCGTAAGCTCACCTCTAATCCCTATTTCACAACTTGATGACACAATGCGTCGGTTGAAGAATCAATGCTCCTATTTTATTCAACAATCTCTCTCGAGTAGAGTTGAACCTATTCTCGCATACCATTTGACTATATCTCTATGACAAATGCAAATATACAAGAATGCATGGATTTTTGTGAACACTTAAAGACTCACGTAAAGCATAGCGGTATATCTCTATCCCCTATCGAACCCTACGATGATTTGTATCTTGTAGAATCTATTCCCCTTCTCTCGAATGCATGAAATAGATCACCCAAACTCACATAATCATTGTGCATATAATTATGGAGACGATAACGTGAATACAAACCATTCAACACCCAACAAATATGTTTAGAATCAAATTGCAAAATAAGAAATTAGAAGTTTACAATACGAGGTTCATCGTTCACCTAGCACAAATGAAACTAGCCTAGCATAACTGAATTAAAATAAAGAAATAAATAAATAAGGGAAGACATCACCCAATTCGTAGAAATAAAACTTGAAATCCTTGGTCTTGATGTGAAAATCCTTGCCCTAGCCTTTGTTCTTGCCTCAAAAGGATGAAATTCTCTCTAGAAAGGCGTAACCCTAGCTTCTGGACGTTATTCGGCTTATATAGGAGTCCCCAAGTCATTACCATAAGAGTTGGATTCGAAATAGGAAACTCGGAATCTCGCCACCTTTTCCTTCTATGCGACCGCATAGAAGGAATGAATGCGGTCGCATAGAAGGGCCTGTTTGTGCTCTGGAATTCCCTGCATGGACCAATGCGGTCGCATGCAGGGGACCACTATGCGACCGCATAGTGGTAACATCTTTCAATTCGTGGCGATTTGGTCCCTGAATCCTATTTTTCCACTTTTCGACCCTTTTTCCATCTTCTTCTTGTTCCAATGCACACTTTCAATACTCAATTGAATCTTTTCATCTCCATGTACTCAATTTCTTCTCCGAGTCATCTTTTGAGTATTTGCATCTTAGTCCATGAACTTTGATTTGTCTCCTTTTTGGTCCTTTTTCTCCATTTTTCTTCCTTTTTCACCACGATCACCGATGTTGACCTACAAACAAGATTTGTAACCAATTTAGCCATGTTTCACGCATATAACGATGGATATCCAAGTTAAACTCATGAATTAACAGTGTAAAATACACTCCTATCAACTCCCCCAAACTTGAATCATTGTTTGTCCTCAAACTATTTCATAACTTACCCTACATGACACATGGTTTGACAATTTGCCTTATCTCAGGATTGGGACGGCATGAAAGAACATGGGTGACTACAACTGTGCAACATCACATCAATCTCTACATATTGTATGAAAACTTGAAGTGTGTGTGTGTAAACTCATGCCAACATAGTAATATCATGATTGACTCATTCCCAATCCCATGTGGTCAAATTTTTCCTTCCATCCCTCGAACGATACACACTTCCCCCAAACTTATTCTTTTCACTCAAGTATCCCGGGGTGCGTCCTAGGTTGAATTCATCAAGTTCTAATCATGTCCCTCTCTTAGTCCAGATATGTTGTATTATCATAAGTTCACACTTTGATGAGTAGAGGTTCTCCTATTTCTTTGATTCCTTCAACCTTTTAGATTAGACTCAGCTAATAAATTCGTATCAAGGATATAGTTTCATCAACTGGATGTCTGGGGCTAATCAATGATGTTTGTATGTGAGAATGCACATGCTACTTATCAAAACCATGTTTTTTTTTTTTAACATCTTTCATTTGCTTTCTATGTAACCCCTGTAGCGAGCTTTAGGCCGATGACTCCCAAGTCTGATGACCATAGGGCACCAGGTTTTAAACCCTTGCAGGCTTAATCACCCGAGTTACATAGGCTCGAACAGATGTCCTTATTATTTTTTTTTTTTCAATGATTAGTGCAATGCCCCTGTTCTTTCTAGACATCCAGTTTCTAAAACCACTCCCTAACTTGAATCATTCACATGGTTTTCATCTCATTGGTCTCAGCTAATCCACACAATTTAGCAAGCATGGAACCCTTACTCATCTCAGTGTTCTGTTGTAACAATATAACATTTAGACCATTCTAAACTTTTGGTATGATATCATATCTGAGGTGGTTTCTGGGTGTCATCACTATGTTCACTTAGTTCTAGATAATGGGTTAAATCACTCAACAGTATACTAGCATGAGCATCGTGCGCAGAATAAATCAAGTCTCACATAAACATGTATTGATTAACCTAATGAGCACAGTTTTCCTCCCCCACAGTTCAATCATAGTCCAATAATACTCATCATGGTTAGCAGGATTGTCAAACCCACACAAGCACACAAAAACTATAAACGAACCTAAGAATGCAATAAAAATATGTTTTTTTTTAGCACACAAGAAAGAAACGATCATGCAGAAATTACTAAACTCCATCCCCCAAACTTGAATAACACATTGTCCTCAATGGGTGGAAATAAAAAAAAAAACAAATAAACAGGCATGGAAGAAGAAAGACAAACAACATAAAAGTGCAGAGGGGAAAGTAAATGGAGCACAGAAAACGCCCCTGATCAGTGCTGGGAGGTAGAAGGAACGTCTGGTGCACTGTCATCAGCAGCCGGTGGGGGTAAACGGGCGAGGATCTGTCGCATAAGCTCTGACTGATGGGCCAACTCAGTGCGCATCTCTCGAATATCGGTCTCCATAGCGCCCAACCGATCCCAAGAGTCATCCACCCGCATCTGAATCCCGTCCACCCTACCTACGTAGGTGTTCAGACGCCCAGCCAAAACCTCCACTGATCGGCGAGTATTCAGACCCTCCCTATTGGCTGCCACGGCAAGGGTCCTGGCGGTGATCACATCATCCCGAATGGCGTGCAAAGTGGTACCCATGGTGCCCAAAGTCTGCCCAAACCCCGCAATATCACGACCAGATGCCGTCATCGTAGCGAACATCTGGCGGAGCAGCTGTGTGTCAACATCTAATGGTGCCTGTGGTGGTGGTGCAGCATACATATCGGCGTCATCGCCCCCCTGTGCGGGCGCAGCCTGATGCTGCCCCTGAAACGCCCGCTCCTGGGCTGCCCGGTGCTTAGCCCGAGCCCGATCCTGAGCCTCCAACGTGGATTGTCTGATTACCGCACTGGCTTTCTCTGGAAGCTCACTGGAGGGAATAGGGACTCCTGCCTGGCGACATAGACCACTGATAAGGCATGGGAAGATCAAGGAATGATGGCGATCAGAAGAGGCTCCCAAGTAGTGAATTTGGTCATATATGAATGTAGCCAAGTCAATCTTCTGTCCGCGCACTAAGTGATAAATCAAACCGGCAGTGGGATCAGTGAAAGTGGTCCGATGGGAAGTGGGCTCCACATTGTAGCACATAAAGAGCCATAGAATGCCGATGGAGGGAGTAAGCTGAATCTGCTCCCAGACTGGGGTCGGCAGTGGCCAAGCATTCGCACGCCCCAATAGTACCTCAGCGACAGTCTCCCAGTGAAAAGCCCCAGGGACAGGTGTAATGTCGTCTCAAGTGAGGCCAAAATAATCCTGTATCACCTCTGGAGAGAACATGATCCAGCGATCCCTGAACCAAGTCTGATGCTCGTGCTCTGAGCCGGGGATGTCGATATCAACATTGAAATTTGCATAAAACTCGCGAACCAAATTGACATACGCTGGGTGTGGACGATCAACAACCCTATCCCATCAGCAAATACCCACCAAAGTGGTCAACTCAAAACCTGGGAAGTCTGATAATCGGACCGGTCGTTCCAGCAGAGGGGTCCAACGACTGATGATCTCAGAATAACGAGTATAGGCCTCGGGGTGTAGGAACCGACGAATCCCCCCTTCAGGTGCCCGAGTGCGGGCTGTGCCTGAAGTACTAGCTGCTTTCTCCTTTCCTTTCGCGGTACGCTTAAGCGGCATCCTGTAACACAAAACAAAAATGAAGCAAGTAAGGCATATGTGAAGTAGGAACGGGCAACAAGCAAACCAAAGCAAAGAGCCAAGGTATTGCAGGAAAGGTGACATAAGAGATGAAAGAATGCGAACTAAGAGCAATCATGTAGAGGAAAGAGGTGAAACATGCAACCAATACCAAAATGAAACTCATATCACGGTAAAAGTAAACATGGGATATCTAAAACTATAGTAGAACAAAGAAGAAATCACAAATGTAAGTCGAACAGGAGCAAAAAAAGCAAATGGAAATGTGAACGACTGTGCAACTTCGGCCCGAGACACCGGCATGAAAACTCGAAATTTTCCCGAGCAACTTTCAGGCATATGAAAGTGTACAATGCCAACTATAACATATCCAAAATTCAGGCCAAACGGAGTTCAAATGGATAGAAAAACAGGGGGCCGAAGTAGGTGACGTGAGATGCCGTGAACCTATGTAATATCTCATATGTGGAATTCAAGGTGGCATGGACATGGCAAGGCAAGTGAATGCATAAGGAACTCGTGTGATAGCGTGGTGCAAGCATAACAAGCAAGCAAGAGTGCTCAAGTGGTGGAAAAATAGCCAAAAATTTCACAGAGACAATTCATCGAACACTTGGCAAGCAACCTACAAAGTTGGAGATCTTAATGGCTATGGCAATGGAAGAAAACCCAAAATTGTAACCCAATAAAACCACACACCACAACATCCATCAACTACCTAAGCCCCCACGCCTCAATCATCAAACATAATCCAAAAGAGCACAAAAGGGGGAGGGGGTAAGGGAATCCTTACCTTCGGTCGGTGTGGAGGCGTAAGGTCTAGGGGCACGAGGTGCAATCAAGGAAGTGCGTGGTTCGGTTTGCTAGGGGCGAGAGATGGAGTGATGGTGTCGGAAATAGTGGTGGCGGCTGAGGGAGTGAGGGAAAGGAGTGGGAAAAATGGGGGAAAAAGGAGAAGTGTCGGGTTAAAACAAAAAAAACGCCCCCCCATTTTGTCCTCTATGCGACCGCATAGAGGAACTGGATGCGGTCGCATAGAGGAACTGGATGCGGTCGCATAGAGGAGTCAGTCAGGGCCAGGTTTGGCCCTGGAGCCCTCAATGCGACCGCATTCCTGGTAGCACTATGCGGTCGCATAGACTACCAGGAAAGCATTAGGCAGCTTCGTCCCTAACGGAGGTCGGGTATTGAACATGCTGGACCCTCCAAACCTAGACTACGTGCCAACATGCTAAGTCCCATAAGATGCGCAAACTTGCAATTTAACACTGCCAAACTTACCAACGTGAGCCCGGGGACAAGGTGTGAAGAGACGTAAAATAGTGGACCGTGCACATGGGTATCCCAAAGAAGCATGAATGCCACTCAATAATCAAAAGTCTGATGCACCACACTCAAAATAGAGAAAGACCACGGAACCACTTGGTGAGTCCTCGTGAAATGCAAGCATATCCGAAACAAGGAAAGTGAATTGGAACCACGAAAAGAGCTTGGAAATGAGAAACGAACATTGAATAAAATCCCCTTATGTGGTGAATGAAAACCCCCATGAACAAACATTCCCAAACGATATTGAAACATAAAATTCACTCCCTAATGTACCATAAAACAGTGAGACATAAACGAATCACACAGCAATCCCAAAATGCGGTATGGTACCTCGATAGGCGTGCAATTTTTTTTTTTTATTTATATAAACTCCAATATCATACAAAACATATAGAGAGCAACATAATATGCAATTGCCTAGAAAAACAAAATAGAAGGAAAAGTGCATGAAACTAAAAATTGCTTAAATGAATTTGCAGAAAGCAAAGTAAGTAAAAGGGAAGAAACGATGGGTTGCCTCCCATCCAGCGCTAGGTTATAGTCTTATATTCATAATTATTTGATATTTATTATTTTATTTACTCTTATTTCATATCATTTTTATATTTAATTAACATATAAATATTATTTATATTTAATTACATTATAATTAAGACTCAATTTAATTATATATTTAAGGGTCTTAATTAGAACTAATAATACTTATTATTGGATATAATGCATTCATACTATTAATTAATTAGATAATAATTTATATATATCCATTCATGTCATAATAATTAATTAATAAAAAAAAAAAAAAAAATCAATAATTAATTATATAAAAATATTAATTCATAAGATTGATATAATATTATAATTTTATTATAATTATAATAATTTATATAATAATTTTTAATTATATTTTTATATATTATAATCTCATAATATAAAATATATTATATCTCATCAATTATATTTAATATTTAATTTATTAATTATATTTCTAACATTTATAATAAATTATCCATTAAATAAATTTAAAATTATTATAATTTTAGCATTTATTTTTATTTTACATATAGCAATATTATTTAATATTATATATATATTTTAATATTATATTTATTATTTAGATAATTAATTATATATAATTATATATTTATATTTTATACAATATATTTCATTGCAATATAAAAAATTATTATAAATTTATAATTTATAAACCCAATAATTAAAAAAATCATAAGTTTTTTTTTTTATTTAAACAATATAATCTTATATAAATTAATGTTATAATATTTTAAAATAAAAAAAAAAAAAAAACATATTAATTTCATTTTTTGTATAATCATTTATATAATTTAATAAAAAAAAAAAAAAAAAAAAAAAAAAAATAATTCATATTTTAATTTTATTTTATATAATGATAATTTTTTAAGTTTCATAAAAATATAATTGCAAACAATATCACCCAAATTTAAATTTTCAAAAAAAAAATTATATAATTTTTAACATATACCAAACAAAAAAGAAAAAATATTTTTTAATATTATTTACAAAAAAAAAAATTTAATTTATTTTTATTTTATATAAATATCAATCTCATATATAATTATTTTATTTTATATGTATATATATTGTAAATGTCATAATTAAAATAATTTTTAAAGATATATATTTTATAAATAGTTATAATATAAAACATTATAAATAATATTTTTAAATAATTACTCAATAATATTAATAATTAGACATTAATTATAAAATATAATTTTGAATTATTTATTTATTTATAAATATATATATTATCTTATTATTTTTTTTTTTTTTTTTTTTTTTTTTTTTTTTTTTTTTTTTTTTTTTTTTTATAATTTTTTTCTCTATATACTAATAATATTCATAATTTCATAATCTCAATTAAAAATTATATTATTATCATATTATTTTTTCATTATTTTTTTTATTTACATAAAATTATATTATTATATTTATAATAATTATATTTTTGGTTATAATTTTATTATATTATTTAAATTTTTGATTGCATATTAAATTTATAAATATCATTATTCAAAAAATAATTATATTATTTAATTTTTTTTTTTTTTTTTTTTTTCAGATTTAATTAATTTCCAATAATTTATATATAATTTATATAATATCATTATATATATTTTACCTCATTTATTTTAATTATATTATAAACATTTTATTTTATAATTATTATTATATTAAAATAATAAAATCATTACAAATTCAATATTTATTTAATTTATTTAGTTACTATGTCAATACATTATTTTCCAATATATTAAAATATTTTTTTATTTTACATTTTTACTTATATATTTCAAAATAAATAAAATATACTCATTATATTATTATATTATATATTAAATCATTAACATAATAATATATTCGCATATTTATATATATAATATTATTTTTACTAATAATATAATGTTATTATATAATAATAAAATATTATATATTATTAAATTAAAAAAAGACTGAATATTAATGCATATAAATTATTCAATCATTAAATTGCAGTATATATACATAATTAAAATTTATAGATTAATTATATCAATATTTTAATAATGTATTAAATTTAAATATTTATTATTTTGAATAAATACATATACATAATATTTATTTATAAATATTTATCATATATTATATTATATGTCAATATAATAACATATTTAAATATATTTTATTTATTTTATACATAATGTCATAATTTTTTATTATATATATTTTTATATATTTTTATATACATATTATAATATTTTACAATAATCAATTATTATGATATTATTCTTACTAAACTATACAATAATTATTCATTATATTTCAAATACTGCTCAAAACTCTTACAAGATTTCAACAAACAAAAAATAAATATTAATAATTATAAATAATTCATATTTGAATTCAAATAAAAATAAAAAAAAAAATTTATAATATATTTAATAATAATATTATATTATCCAATTATATTATTACATATTTTTTTTTTTTTTTTTTTTTTTTTTTTCATAATTTAAATTCCATAAAACTCATATAATATAATATTTCATTATTATATTACATAATTTATATTTATAAAAAAAAAAAAAAACTTATTAAATAATTATTTATTTGACATTTTCATAATCAATATTAATATTACATAAATTTAACACATAAATAAGGTATTAATATAATTTAAATTTTTTTTAATCAAATTAATATAATTTATAACCATAATATTAATTTCAAAAATATATATCATATTTATATAATTTCAATTATATTTTCACTAATTTCAATTATAATAAAAATTTATATAAAAAATTTTTGTTTTTTCACATTTTTTTTTTTTTTTTTTTTTTATATATCATATATAATATATATTATTCATTTAATTAAATATTATACAATAATAAACTCCATATATATAATATTTTTATACATTATTACCATTTTATCATATTAACATAACATTTTTTTTTTTTTTTTTTTTTTTTTTTTTTTTTTTTTTTTTTCAACCATATATTTATCACAATGTCAATATTAAATTTTTACTTTTTTTTTTTTTTTTTTTTTTTATTTTTAAATTTAATATATTTAAAATTTAGTTTTTTTTTTTTTTAATATTATTTTATAGTATTATCAATTCACATAATATATTATTTTATAAATAATTAAATTATTTTTTTACCATATAAATATTATTTAATCAAAAAAAAAAAAAAAAAAAAAAATTAAATATATAATAATTTATTATATAATATAAAAATCAATAATATACATACTTTATAATTATTATATTTAAATATTTAACATTTTTAAATTAAATTCATAAATGAATTATATATTCTCATATGTATATTAATTTATTTTATTAATATAGCAATGCATGAAATTTTTGATTAAAAAAAAAAAAAAAATAATATTATATAGTAAAAAAAACAAAAAAAAAACAATAAAAAAAAATTATATTATATTATTCAATCATATACAAATAATATATATCTCCTATTTATCTCATATTTAATCAGATTTTATCAAACAAAAAAAAAAAAAAAAAAAAAAAAATTATTTGAGTATATTAAAATCATAATATTATTATATAATATTTTAACATATTAACATATATATTTTATTTCATTAATTTATTATTTTTATAACATTTTTATATAAATACATTAAAGGAATTTTTTTTTTTAATATTTATAAATTATTTTAATATATATATCATAAATTATTATATGCATTAAATCAATTTTCATTTATTACATTTTAAAATTAGGATCATATTATGATTATATTTTATTGCAATATAATAATTTTTAATAATTTTAAAATATAATTAATTATATATAGTTTATTGTATAATATTTTATATTATATTTATTTAATTATACATTCATATAATATTAATCTTTAATTTATAATTACATTTTTAATATTTATCATTAATAATTAATATACTAAATATTAATATTATATACATTTTTTATATGATAAATATATTATTTTAAATTCATTAATAGGTCATATTCATATATTTATTTATAATTTTATGTGATAAATATCATATAAATTAAAGTATATAAATTTAAAGTAATAAATTTCAATATAAATTACATAATTTATTAAATAAATTTTTTAAATATATAATTTATTAATCAATATATCATTTTTAAGTTTTATATATTTTTTTTTTTTTTTTTTTTTTTTTTTTGAATTATTATTATATTATTTTAATAATAATATATTATATTTTTTTGATTTATTATAAAAAAAAAAAAATTTAAAGATGTTTTATTAAATATACAATATATATTTTTTTTTTTTTTTTTTTTTTTTTTTAATCATTTTTTAAAGTATCAATCAATAATTAATTTTAATTATCATATTTATAACATCACAATAATTCAATATAATAAATTATTAATCATTTTTTATAATTCATATTCATCGTGAACATATACATACATAATCAATTATTTATATAATATATTATTATATATTTATATATGCCAATATTTTATAATATTAATTAATAATATTTTTTTTTTTTTTTTTTTTTTTTTATTTTTGAAGAATATTTATTATGATTCATTATATAAATAATTAATTATATAACAATACATAATATTCAATATATATATCATTATATCATATATTAATAATTATAAATTTTATTTAATATATAATATTGTCATAAAATCATTAATTTAATAATATTAATAATTATTATATTATCATCTTATTTATATAAATACATTAAGATCATTAATAATATTTTATTTAAAGATTTTATATTCATTTCATTTATATTCATTAAATTATTTAGTAAAAAAAAAAAAAAAAAAAAATCATAATTATATAATATAATTAATTATCATATACATTCAATTATATTAATTAAAAAAAAAAAAAAAAAAAAATCAATTAAAAATATTTAATAATTATATTTATCATTAAATATATTTATATAATTTCATTATATTTATACTTTATAATTATTTATCAATTTTTTTTTTTTTGAAATTATTTCTTAAAAAGTTAATCTATTAAAATACATTAAATACAATATTATATTTATTGTACAGTATATAATTATTTTAAAAAAAAACACAATAAATAAATTATTATTTTTCATATTATGCATATAATATTTACATTAATTAATTTAATATATATAATTTTATATATATAATTCATTATTTTTTATTATATTTATTTTAAATTTTTTTATATAATAATTATTTCAACATATATATTAAATTTTATATATACAATATAGACTTTTAAGTTAAATACAAATATTATATATAATATAAAAAAAAAAAAAAAAAAACATAAAATCAAATTATTTTTTTTTTTTTTTTTTTTTTTTTTTTTTTTTTTTTTTTTTTTTCATAAATTAATTATATATAAATATATAATTTAGTAATAAATTTTTTTAATTATATACATATTTATATATATTTTCAATATTTGCATATTAAACATTATTTGTATACATTATATCAATATTATGTAATGGTATTAATTTTTTATTAAATTTTTATAATATATTTATATATTATAAATAATATTTTACATCATATAATTTTATTTTTATCATTAGTAAAGTCATTTAAATTTTTCAATATTTTATATTATTTTATTATTCCATAAACTTTATAAAATTACATAAATCAATATATTATAACTCAATAATTTTAAAAAAAAAAAAAAAAAAAATACTAATATATTTAATAAATTATAATAAATAATTCTAAACAAATAATTGATATAATTATATTTATTTCACCATATACATTAATTATATTTTATATTTTTATTGAGAATTTTTTTTTTTTTTTTTTTTTTTTTTTTTTTTTTTTTTTTTTTTCAAATATAATTATATAATCAAATCATCATTAAATATATTAATTATTCATTAAATATTTATTAATATATATATTTATTCAATATATATATACATTATATAAATTTTTATAATTAAATAATTTAATATGAGATATTAAATTAAGCATATTATTATTACATATTAATTAATTTTTTAATTATCATTTTTATTAAAAAAAAAAAAAAAAAAATTGTTATTAATTTATAAAATAAATTCAATCCTTTTATAATATAATCATATTATTATTAATAATGAAAAAAAAAAAATATTATATTATATAATAATAATAATCATATATATTATTTTTTTTTTTTTTTTTTTTTTTTTTTTTTTTAATAATATATTACATATAAATCAATTATAATAATAAATTAAAAAAAACTTTTATTTTTTTTTTTTTTTTTTTTATTAAATTATATTTTTATCAATACATAAAATATATTATACTTTAATTATTATTTATTTTAAATTTTTTATAATAATTAATATATTATTATAAATTTTTTTTTTTTTTTTTTTTTTTTTGTTAAAAATCATATATAATGAATTTTATATAAATATAATATTTTTTTTTTTTTTTTTTTTTTTTTTTTTTTTTTTTAAATTTTTAATATTATAAGTTTTAATATAATAATATTCTTTATAAATATTATTTTTTATTATACTCAAAATGATTATAATCATATATTACAAATATTTTATTTATTTTCATCATATATATATTTTTTTTTAATTAAACATCAATCATACAATAATTTTTTTTTAATTATATCACAAAATACATAATATTGAGTTTTAAAGAAAAAAAAAATTGTTAATATTATTTTTTATATTTTATTATATATTATTCATTAATTTCATATATTCAAATAACAAAATTTATATATTTATCTATAATTCCAATTAATACATTAATTTATATATCAGCATAATTAATATAAATAAATTATTTTTATAATTTATTAAACTCCATTTTATATAAAATTATTATAAGCAATAATATTTTGAGCAAAAAAAAAAAAAAAAAAAAAAAAAAAAATTTAATTTTTATATTATATCATAATTAATTTTCATTTTTTATAAATAAAAAAAAAAAAAAAAAAAAAAAAAATTGTTTAATTAATTTTTAAATAATAATCATATTATTTTAATTTTTCAATATCCATATAATTATTTTATTAAATTTTTTTTTATTTGTGTGTGTGTATTCTTACACTAAGATCTGATTAATGTAGAGAATAATTTAAAGGTGAGTTTTTATGTTATATAATATAATATATTTTCATAATTCATATTATATATAATATTTTTCATTTATATTTACTTTATTTTCTTTATATACTAATTTAATTTTAATTAATTTTATTTATATTAAATTTTCAATATTTTATTAAAATATAAATATTTTTTATATATTTTTTATTACTCACTCTTTTTTTTATATTAATATAATAAATTATATTTATAATTTTTTTATTTATTTACTTTCATATTACATTATTATAACATTAATATTTCAATTTTATTATATTAAAAATTAATATCATTCATCAATATTTCTATATTATTTTTATTAATATAAATTATTTTATATTATATTTTATTATTAAAGAAAAATTAATAATAAATACATGATATATATTGTCCATAAATAAATAGCATTTATATCTTTAATAATACATAAATTTGTACCAAAAATTTTTTTTAATTATTTAATATAATTTATCATACTATATTAATAATTATTAATTAATTATCATTATCTAACAATTTTTATTATATAATACAATATAATTATATATTATAAAATTATTAATTAATTATATTCAAATAGAATAATATATCTTTACATTTCTTATTTAAATAATAACAATATTAATTATTAATTTAAATTATTTATAATGCATTTTTGTTATGAATTATATAATATATAATTAGTATCATATTATATATATAATTACTATATTAAATTTGCATACAATATATTATACTAATTCAGTGCAATAATATTTAATATTTATTCAATTTTTTTTTTTTTTTTTTTTTTGATTTCATCATCATCATTTAATTTAATATTTTAATTATTTTAAACATATAAAATCAATTTATGCAGAATATATTGACACATATATATACATATGTAATTGAAATATCATTAATAAAAAAAAAAAAAAAAAAAAAAAAAAATTTATAACATAATATAATATATATTATTAATTAGTTTAAATATATATATTTTATATAATTATAATATATTTTTTTTTTTTTTTTTTTTTTTTTTTTTTTAATAATTTATATATTAAATAATTTTATAATATAATCATATTCATTATTTATAAATTCAACTCATAGTCATTCAAATTAAATTTTTTAAATTTATAATTATTATCTTTAATTTTTACATTATCCATATTTATATCAATATTACACAATCATGTATTGACTATATTATCATATTAAATATTATATATTTTTTTTTTTTTTTTTTTTTTTTTATATAAATAAATTTTCTATATTTTAATATAATTTAATCATTTTACATTTATCAATTTATATTCATATTATAAATTTAGACTAATTATTAATATAATTTTTTTTTTTTTTTTTTTTTTTTATATAATTATTATAATCATATTAATAAAATTTATTAAAATATTTTTTTTATTTTCTTCCTTAAATTTCTGTTTTAAGTTTCTCAAATTAATAATTATAAGTTTTTTTTTTTTTTTTTTTTTTTTTTTTTTTTTTTTTCATATATATTATTATTTTTTAATATTTACATAAAAAAAAAAAAATTTATTATTATATATTTTTAAATTATCCATTCATTTTTAAAATATTTTATTATTTTTTTTCATTGTAATTATTAGTTGTAAATTATTCATAAATTTAATAAATTAAAATAATAAATTGATTGAATTTTTTTTTTTTTTTTTTTATTTTATAAAATAACAAACTTTATTACACTAGATTAACATAATATATCATTTAATTATTAATCATTTAAATTATTTAATAAGGCATCTAATAAAATAATATTATAAATTATATATATATATTAATATTTTTTGTACAATACAAATCATCATATTATTTAATATTAACTTATATTTACATCTTATATCTTTATATATATAAATATATATTTTCATTATTTTGAAATTATATATAATATATTGTAGATATATTATCAATTTTTCATCATTTATTCAAGTTTTTAAAAATAATAAATTTATTTTATATATTATATTAATTAACCTATTAATATTATATTATTATTTTTATATTATATTTCCATGGCCTAAATTTCATATTTTCATATTTACATATTTAATTATGTAAATATTATATTAAAAAAAAAAAAAAAAAAAAAAAAAAAAAATAATTTTTAATAATTACATTTTATATACATATACATATATAATTCAATTACAGCTATAATTTTTTATAACATATCATATATTAATATATACACATATAATATAAAATATAAACATTACATTAATATATTATATACAATTAATATAGCTTAAATTTATTTAAATATTCAGATTTTTATTTATTCATTTTTTTTTTTTTTTTTTTTTTTTTTTTTTTTTTTTTAATAATTATAATTTTCTTAATTATCTTAAAAAAAAAAAAAAATTATATATTCAAAATAAATTTATATAAAATACAATTATTATATAGATATTCAAGATAACATTTAATTATTAAAATTTTATTATAATAATTATCATAATTTTATTTAATATATATAACAATTTTTTTTTTTTTTTTTTTTTTTTTTTTTTTTTTTAAATAAATTTTTCTTAAATTTTTTATCATAAATTTTTTTTTTTTTTTTTATTTGATATAATTTTATATATCATTATAATAATAATTCATTTTAAAATAATGCATAGATTTATATATAATTTTAATATATTTAATATAATATTTATTATATTTTCATATTTTAATTTAATATTAGTATTTTTACTTATATTTATTATATCAAATCATATAGTATATAAAAATTTTATAATATCATATTTATTTACAATTAATATTAGTAACATATAAATACAATTTTTTGTAATATATATATATTTTTCAATTATTTTCATTAATATTCATTTCTTTGTATTATATTCATAAATCTACATCATTATTATATGATAATTCATTTATTTTTATCAATTTTTTTTTTTAATTTTTGGGTTTTCTACTATTAATCATTATTAAAAAATTTTATTTCAATTAATTATATATTCATATAATCATATACAACATTATTTTAACCATTAAAAACAAATTTTTAAATCAATAATTCCATTTATAAATTATTTATTAATCATATTATAATTATAATAAAAAATTTTTTTCTATTAATTACAAATGTTATTATCATTAAATTATAAATTATTATTCCTTTATTAATTTCATTTAATTTAATATTATATAATCAATAGAATTAAATAGTATTTTATAATTAATTATTTTTTATATAAATAATATTTGTTTTTTTTTTTTTTTTTTATATATATAACATAATTTTTTTTAATATAATATTTATCATCACATAAATTACCTTAATTCAATTCATATTATTTAGTATTTACATAATTTTATATTATATTTAATTATATCATTACTATTTATATATTATTTATAATTTTTAAATATAAGATTATCATTATTTATATCATATTAAATAGTATATTTTACAAATAAATATTATGTATATTAATTATTTATATTCATTTTTATTATTTTTTTTTTTTTTTTTTTTTTTTTTTTTAATATTATTAATTAATTTCATAAATATAAACAAAAAAAAAAAAAAAATATTAATTAACATATAAATAATATTAATTTTCTTATTTATTATATAAATACTACATATATTATAATAAATTAAATCAATTTATTATATTAATGTAATTTCATTAATAATCTATATCCTTGTTTATTAAACTTTTTACAAATTATATATATATTTGTAACTCATTATAATATATAATTTATATTTACCAATATTTTAATTTATATTAATTATTACATATCTATATTATATATATTTATATAAATATAACATTATAATATTTTGTTTCTTTGATTATTAATAATATTCGTAATATTATATCTTTATAATTCATTTGTATATCATCAATTTAATAGTACATTTATTATCATTTATTACAAATTATAATTCTATACTCTGATTTATATATAAATATTAGAGTATAATTAAAAATATATTTATATAAATTTAATAAATATTATAATTACATAATATTATAGCATATTTTTAATATAAATAATTCATTAATTTATTACTATTTAGATATATATTATTTCATATTTTATTTAATTTTTTTTTTTTTTTTTGGTAAAATTTCTATAATTATCTTTCGTTTATAATCAAATTAATTTTATTTAAAAAAAAAAAAAAAAAAAAAAAAATAATTATATTAAATTTTTATTATTTATCAATAATAATATTTTGTATATATAATTAATTACATTTTTTTTTTTTTTATTATTACTTTTTTTCAAACAATCATAATAATAATATAATATTTATTTATTAAGGTATTTATTTATTAATAAAAAAAAAAAAAAAAAAAAAAAAAAAAAAATATATATCAATTTTTATATATTTATAAAAATTGTAAATATTATCTTATATTTAAATCAAATTTATATTTCAATATTTATTTTTTTGTAATATCAATTAATATCTTTTAAAGTAATATATTTATTTATAAATATCTTTTCCATACATTAACCTCTTTATATATATATTTATTATAATAATTATCTTTTAATTTATTAATATATTCATTACATATTAAATTATCAATATTAACTATTCAGATTATCATAATAATTTAATGTCCATCATTAGTATATAATCAATTTATTTTAAATATTTTTATTATAATCATATTCATATATATTTATAATAAATATTAATAATATTTATTTTTTTTTTTTTTTTTTTTTTTTTTTTTTTTTTTTTTTATAAACAATTATAGAATATCATATCAAATATTATTATAATAAAATTTTTAATTTATATTTAAATCAATTATTTTTTATAAGATAATTATTATGTTTATTATTCAATTTAATTTCAATAATTTTATTTATATTACATACAAATTTTTAACATTTTATATAATTTTTTTTTTTTTTTTTGTACACATAGAATTTTCCACAATGGATATATCAAATTA